>LJJS01001257.1:1382-13220 GCA_001447215.1 Diaporthe aspalathi
GGCCTGCAGCACTCCCGGGAGACGGAACGTTACAACTGTTCCTCCCCCTTAAAGCTGAGTCCCTACAGCACGTTCAGTTTCGTTTCGCACGCTTTTCTTACATAGCTTTTAGTTACGCCGGCTATACTTTGTGCCTTTCTCTTGCTAACCTCCGAGCGTACTGCCAGTGCCGCCGGCAGCCAGTCCTAATATACACGGTCTATTTGGTGCCGATTTAAAACCTTTTTTTCCGTTCTAACGGTTCTGCCTCTTTTCTTTGCTTTAACCACCTTGCTATAACTTTACAAGTAGTTCCTTTGTTTTTCCGGCCCCGTTTAAATCCCCTTTTATATTTTTCATTTTCAATTATACTTTATATTTTTAATAATAAAAAATCCTTATGCTATTTTAGTAATAGAAAATATTTAACGCACTTATTTTATTAGTCCGTAATTTTAAAGGGATTATTAGTCAAGGTTTGCCTCGTGCTAGCCCTTTATAATCAGGTAAGGTAAGGGCTTTTGCCCCTGCTTTTTCTTATATTTCCCTCTAATTATCTTTTACTCCCTAAGGCTCTACACAAACGATTTGCCCTTTAGAGCCGTTTGGCCGCCTGTCCTTTTCAGAGTCCGAAAGCCTATCAAATCCTCAACCGTCCTCAATACGCGCCCAAAAAGCTGCTGACCGGGCGGGTTAGCGTAATTTGCTGGAGCGCTTAGCGCGTCTGTAATTGCCTTGTCCTATCAGGTTCGAAACCCTTTCTTTTAGCGACCTTCTTACAAGCACTTAGGCCCTTTTTAACTTGCAGTCGGCTAGCTTGTTACGCCTAGCCTCAAATACTCCTTTCTTTACAGGCTTTTCACCTGAGCCTTAAACCGGAGCTCCTGAGCTTTCGCGCCCTGATACCCGTAAGTCGGAGCCTTTTCCTATCTCGCGCCACACCCGCAGTCAGGTTTCGCGCTAGCTTCAGCGTATTGTGGATTTAAGCCCGCCGCATACCCCGACCTGCGCTGATAAGGGAAAGGGTAAGGAAACCCCTATTCCCTTGCCCGATTACGCCGTGCATTGCCCGGCTGAGGCCGTAAAAGTTGCCTTGCCAGCTATAAAGCCTGTTAGCTATACCTCGCTACTAGTTTATCCCTTGGCACCGGGTAGCACTCCTAGCCGTATTTGTTAGTTAATTAAGCCCAGTAATTGCTAAAAAACCTGGGTTACTGCGATTTACGCGCATTTCCCTTACAATATCTGCACATGTAAGTTTTTTACAACTATATCGGGCCCTAATTTGCTGCGTTTTACTAACTAGGTGCCCTATATTTTCTTACAGGCGGGCATTTTCTATTATAACCGGTATGTAAATAAGCACATCTCGCTATGCCGCCTGGTTTATTATACCTTTCCCAAAACGCTGAGCTTTCGCTAATATTTCCTGTCCAAGGCGACCCTTTAATTATAGGGAGCATCACCGATGTGCACCTTAGGCATGTGGTTCTAGGGGCTCTCTATAAGAAGTCGGACCCCCGAATGACCTACAAGCAAGCCGAGCGCCTGAACGCTGCCTAAAGCTGTCTGGCTTATATAATTATAGCCTTATTGTCCAACGGGCCCTGTAGTTCTGCGGCCTATAAAAAGCGGGTCTCTAATTCTAAAGCGAAAACTAAAAGAGCTATAGTTATTATCCCTAATATAAGCATAAACTTTTCCCAACTTGCAATTTAGCTAACTTTATATAAAAATCAGCTATTATGCAGGCCTTGCTTATCCGCTCTTAGGCTTTAACTTATATATACCCGATAAGCCTAATTAAGCTAAATTCCAGCAATATATAAGGTGTAGCTTTAATAGCTAGCATTTTAAAAAATGTAATAGCAAGTTAGTATCTGATCTCTCGCATTATGCTGGCTGATAATAAGTTCCTTAGCTAGCATACCGCTATATAGAATTTTCTGAAAAAGGTTAGCTAAATTACAGCAAAAGCTTTTAGTAATTAGCCGGAGGCTTATATATTACTGCTATAAGAAATAATATATAAAATGTAAACAGCCCTATTAAATAATCTGTTTTCCGAAATAATTTTATAGTAATTTTGATAAGGGGTTTGTTAAGTGGTAGAGCTTTGGGATGATTTTGGGCTGACATTTGCGTTGTTTTTAATTTTGGCTAAAGCTTAGCTTTTACGTCCTCTTAAGCCACAGGTCTTTTTTTTAAGCTCTAATACCCTATAATTACCAATTGATTATTGCGTTGTTTTTATAGCTGGTCCGGTTTATCGGTAATCCTCTTGCGCTTATAGCCCCTGCTTGCAATCCCAGGGCTGCCGCATATACCTCCTTGGGGTCTTAGGGCCCTGTTACCTTTAGATTTTCAAACCTTAAGCTGCGCTTATAAGCACTTTTTGCCTCCCTTAAGGCCTGTTATTTAGCCACCTTGGGACCTTAGTATTAAGTTATTTAGCTTTTTTAAGCAACCCTAACCTGCTTTGGCGGCCCTTTTAGGTCCTTAAAGGTATATTATCTGCACCTTTGGCTATATCAGAATTATTATACTTTTATTTTACAGCTATTATGCCTTTTTTAATTCTTTGTTTAACCTGTCCCTTTAGTATTTGTGCTTTTATCCCTTTGTTTTTCAGTAATATTTAACTAGCTTTTTAGCAAATATATTTTCTTTTGCTACTTAAAAATTATATTCAGTTAGCTATCCCTTTTATTTTACTAAATAATATCTGACCTTTTTTTAAATTTGGTAATCCTAAATTATTTTAACTTTTTATTTTATTTTTGAGTTTTTTAGTTTTAGCATATTTTAACCCCTTATAAAAAGGTTGTCCCCTTTTCAGGCGTGCTAAGGTTTTAATAGGTTTATATAACAGGTATTATAAATTCGGGCGTACTTCTTCAGCAATGCAAGTTAATACGCTTATTTCCCTTTTTTCGAAATTACCCGAAACAGCCTTATGCGCCATAGGGCTAGCTTTTTATTTTTAAGGCAAAAGTGCCTGGTTGACAGTGTAGCCTACTGCTTAATGTTAAAATATATAAGGGTGTGCTTTTGGTTATAAGCTTTCGCCTGCGCTTCCACCGTCTGACTCTACTGGCTTTAAAGGGATTCCCGCAGCGTTTTAAACTTAGCTATTCTTTTATAGGCAGCTGGTACCCCTCTCCTTAAAACACTATCCTTAGTAGTTCTATGCCCTTATAGCACTAAAAATAATAGTTTATATCTGTATATAACTTTAAATAGGGGTAGCCCTATAATAGCATTAACTGCAAAGTTGCATATAAAGTGCGCTGTATTTAACAGTGCAAGCTAATTTAGCTAATTTTTAATAACAAAACGGCGCAGGTACTGCTTAATTATTTAGTTTATTTTCTTAATTTATCTGTCGCTTTGCAAGTAATATATAATAGTAAATTATATTTTAATTTTGCTAAATTTATATAATATCTGTTAAAATTCGCTTGTAAAAGTTGTTTTATAATCCGTTATAATTCTTTTTAAAAAACTAAACTTGCACTTAATCTTTTTATAAAACAGCGCTGTTAGTTTAACTGCATTTATTATTATATTAACTGCAAAAAAAAAACACATCTTTAAACAACAATTAATAATTATTAAAATAAAGTTAACTTTTTTGCCGTTTATTAATACTACTGGGAGTCTAGTAATAAAGTCGATTAATAACTTTTTTATTTTTTTACTTAAAATCGAAAGCAAAGTAAGCTTATTATATAGGCAATAGCATATAATAAAGTTATATTAGCATATTATATAAAATCGCATATACTTTGCTATACTTTCTTTTAGCCTTAGCCAGGTAAAGTGCCTTTTAATCAGGTTTTTAATATAAGTTTGTCCTTAGTGCCCGCTAAGCGGTATATTATAGTTAAGTTGCAAAATCTTTTATTTTAAGGCCTTCTGTTTTAGTATAAGTATGCGACTTTTATAGTATAATAGCCTGTTTTAAACTTTATAACTATTTTTAGTTAACTTTACACTATTTTCTTTTTTTAAAAGGGCCTTTTGCGCCTGGGTATTTAGGTCTTTTTTCTGGACTTTGCGGATTAACTCTAATAGCGGAGCGTGGGGCTCTGGACGCATTATGCCAGCGCCTAAGGCGCACACTCAAGCCCGGACTTTAGTTATAAACTGCCCTTGTAATAGGCCCGCAAAGTTAAGCTAGCTTTTACTTAATAGGGGCTCACTTCTCGTAAGCCTTAATAACTTTGTACTTAATACTAATATAGCGCCCTTAGGGCCTAGCTGGCTTTTTTAGTAGTTTTTTAACCCTACCTTTATAGTAACAGCTATTTTTAATTCTAGTATAAAAAGCTAACTTAAGTCTTTAAGGATCTCTCCTGCTATATAGTCAAGCCTTTTTAAAGGCACATTAGCCGGGTTTGTCTTTTTTAAGCGGTATTTAATAGTAAAATTAAACCCTGCTAAATATATTAACTATTAGACCTGTTTTTATATTAGTTCCTTTTATTTTATAAACTCTTTTAAATTATAGTAGTTTATTAAAACTATAATTAGTTTTTAAGCGCCCTTTAAATATTAGCGCCAATGCTTAAAACTTTTTACAATAGCGCTAAGCTCTTTATCATATATAAACCAGTTTACCTCTGTATTAGTAAACTTTCGGAACTAAAACGCTACTAAATGCCAGACTTGCTTTACTTTATAGCTTAATAGTTAAGAAATAACCCCGGCTTAGGCTTAATTTAATATATTATATTTTACCCTTGTGGGTAATGCTAAGTTATAGTAGCGTATAAGCAATGCTTTTTAAAATCTGAATTTTAACTTTTTAAAAGCAAGTTAAGCTTTAGTTTATTTAGGGCTATATAAGTTAATTCTGCCTGATTTTTGTCCCTGCTTTATTCCTTTAAAGAGGAAATTTCAAGGCTGTATAATGCCCGAATACCCTTTAATAAAGCGTTAATAAAAGTTGCAAAATCCTAGAAATACTTAAATATCCTGGAATATCTTTAAGGTAAGCTATTTTTATATAGCCCAAACTTTTTTAAGGTTTATTTATATTTCCTTTTAGTTTATAATAAACTTAAGGAACATAACCTCAGTTTTAAAAAAAGTGCACTTTTGTAAATTAGCATATAATTTTGCGTTAAGTAGCCGCTTAATAATAGTTCAGAGGTATTTTTTGTATTCTTTTTCTGTTTATAAGAAAACTAAAATATTATTCAAATATATAATTGCGTAAATATTAATGCAATTGCTTAAAACCTTTGCAATATATGATTAAAAGATCGCTAGGGCGTTTATAAGGCCAAATAGGAGAACCTTGAATTTATAATAATTATACTGCGTTTTAAATGCAGTCTTTTATTTGTTTCCCTTTTAGATGTAAATCTGGTAGTACGCATTAGTAAGATTAATTTTTAAAAAGCAGCCGGCTCTTGATAACCTGTTTAGGATCTTTATAACAAGAGGCAAAGGATAGCAGTTTTTTATTATAATTTTATTAAGCGCTTAGTAGTTTATATATAATTGTAGGCTTTTATTTTTTTTAAGTTCAAATAAAATTGGAGCTCCTACAGAGCTCTTACTTAGGGCTATCTGCCCCAGCTTTAGGCTCTCTTTAAGCTACTTTTAAAGCGTGGTCAGTTTTAATTTGGATAGTAGCCTTAGTGGCAAAAATAGAGGCGTAGTTTTAAATAGTAGGTTAATAGCGTAGTCTGCAGCTTTTTGTAGGGGAAGGGCTTTTGCGCTTGCTTTTTAAAAAAAGGGTTTTAAGCCTGTTAATTAGGATGGAATTAAAGGCGTTTTAGCTGCTGCTAAGTTTTCTTCCGGCATTCCTTTTAATTCTAATTTCTTTAGTTCTTTAAAGAACTTTAGGGGTTTATTAAATAATACTAGAAAATAATAATATATAAATTGCCTTATGCTTTGTAAAAAGTTTTGTTTATTTTGCTCTTTGACCCTTAGTTAATCTTGCTTTAGCTACCAGCTTTTCAGGGAGAATTCCAGGCTTATTTGGAACTATTTTAGGCCTGGCATTTTTAAAAGGATTGCTAATTTAGAATGCTTTTTTTTTACCGCAATATACTCTCGCGTCTCCTCTTTTTAATTTCCAAAGCAGTCCTTAAGCAAAAGTCGTATATAATATGTCCCTAATATCGGAATAGGACTATTTTGTACCCCAACCAAGGGTACTGCACTCGTAGCGGACATTTTAAAGCCGTGTTTTCTTATAAAAGCAATACTAACCAGGTCTACCTAAGCCTGTATATTCAGGTTAACCCTTACAAGCCTTTTGCCTTCCTTTAAGCTTACCAGGCCCTTTATAGTTAGGGTTTGGCAAATTTCAATTTATTTATCCCTTAAATATAATTACTTATACTTCTAGGGATTTTTGGCATTGCTTTTAAAAAGCTCAGGGTTTAAAAAACCTCTGGCTTAGTAACCTTAGTAGCCTTAGTAGCCTTTACCCCCGTTATAGCGGCCTTAGATAGACTTAACATGCGCTTCCCTAATATCAGACAGAGAACACTTAAGCGAGTAGTGCGTAGTACTGCTATAGCGGAAGCACGTTTTTGGCCTGCTGTTTTCGTCTAAAGGGTTCTGGCTTGGGCCTCCTTAGGCGGTTCCCTGGGATCTCGAAGGTATGCCAGACTAGAGGTTGCAATTGGTTCTTTGCTAGAAACAACCCCGGTATCCCCTCCCTTGGAGACTTAGACCTCCCCTTTATACAGAGTTCGGGGAAACTTCTGGCCCCTCTCCTTTTGGTTTTTTGTTCGGAGTCTCTTGCATTCCCCTGTATTTTGGTTTTATTTTTTTATGCCTTTATTTTTAAACCGCTTTTAAGGTATTAACTTAGATTGCTTAGGCCAGTTTAACTATCTTGTCTCTAATTTAAGATATATTTATAGCGTAATGTAAACGAATCTGGCTTTATAGCTAGTTAGTTAGGTGTAATAGGAAAAAGTTAGCTTTTTCCTTGTTATTCCTTAAGGCTTATTTGAGTTTGAGTGTCTCCAGGTATTGGTAAAACGCCCAGGGGTCCTGTTTTTCCCTCTGAAATGCTTTATTAAGGGACGCTTATATAGCCTTAGTAATATTATAAGGGTCTTGTTTGAAGTTCTCTGTGAACTTTTTAAACAATTTCCAATTATAATAGTTAAATGCTGTCTGCCCCGAATATAAGAGGAACTTTACATAAGTATCCCACCGGTTTTGGCACTTTTTATCTGTGTGATCTAGGGCGTGGATTACCTTAGTCTTTAAGTTGCTTAGGGTGTGCGGCTGGGCTATATGGGCCCTTTTAAGGTCTATTATCCAGCTGTTATACTGCTAAAGGGAGCATCTTATTAGAAGGGTAGCAATGTTTGCAATTTTAAGGTCCTTCGGGGACTTTGCGCTGGGGATTCCGGTTGCGGTTACTAACTGTAGTTGCTCTCGTAATAGGCGGTTCTTTTCCTTTATCCTTTTGAGGGCCTCCTGCAAGGGAAGCTTAAAGGTCCCGTAAGGGGTTTGCAAACTACTCTCTTTATTATCTTTATCTTTGGCTTAACTCATTTGGGAACGGGTTCTTTTTAACGCTATTGTGGGTAGCTCCTTAAAAAAGATTCAAAATTGTTAGGCGCAATTGAGCTAGGCATGAGGCATTAAGGAATTGGGTTAGAAGAGTGCTTATTCCCCAGTGTGCTAATAATGCAAGACTGAATCTTACCCCCTCCCGCCTTCTGCTCGCGGGGGTTTCGAACGCCGTCCTTTATAGGCTACTAGGGCCTGCAGCACTCCCGGGAGACGGAACGTTACACTATTAAATAAATTTAATAATATCATTAATTTTTTTTTAAAAAAAAACAAAATAAAATAGTTATTTAAAATTGTAATATATACTGCAGAAGCAAAACTGTAAGGCATAAACCTTACAGTTAGCTACAGCCTTTATTAATACCTGACAGACTATAGCAATTTATTAGCTTAAACTTTATTATTAAACTATTACTATTAGAAAAATTAATAATAAAAGTCAAATATAACAATATTTTAGTTATTATAAATAGATTTGTAAAGTACGCTTATTTTGTACTTTATAAAATAGCTATTAAAGTAAATAAACTTATATATATATATTTTAAAATAATTATTAGCAATTATAATATATTATATAATATTATTTTAAATAAAAA
Source organism: Diaporthe aspalathi (assembly GCA_001447215.1). Lineage (NCBI taxonomy): Eukaryota > Fungi > Ascomycota > Sordariomycetes > Diaporthales > Diaporthaceae > Diaporthe > Diaporthe aspalathi. The sequence continues at coordinate 9,521 of LJJS01001257.1, forward strand.
AACAATATTTATATTAAACTATTAGCAATTACTTTTAAAATAACTTAAAGCCAAATTTAAGCTATTTATAGCCTTTTACTTTTAAATAAACAAACAAATTAAACAACTTAATTAAATTTTAAAATAATATTTATATAGTTATATAAACTATAACTAAAATAATTAAATAAGCTACTATTTATAGCTTAATTTGTATATAATAGTACAAATGTAAAAACAATTAAAGTATTACTTTTTTATATAAATTATAGCTATAAACTTAAAGTTTACAAAGAACTTATTCTTAGTAATAAAGTACAATTAATAATTAAAAAAGCAATTAAAATTTGGCAATTATATAAAAAACTTTAACAAATACTTTCTTTTATATAAAAACAAGTAACAAAATATATAAATTAAAAGAAAATTAAAAAATTTTCTTTTTTAAAAAAAATAAAGTTTACCTTTTTTGCTAAAACATTAAAACTAAGCAACTTAGTAATGAGCTTAATTATAAAAGAATTAGCTTTTTTAAAATTAAAAAAAACTTTTAAATATTAACTTTAAACTTTTATTATTAAAAAAAAGCAAATTTATTTAGTTTTTTAAATTTTGCTATTAAAATTAGCATTTAAGAACACAAAACTTGAAATATAAATTAAAACTATTAATAAATATAATAAAAAATATAAAATAAAACATATTATAAACTTAAAATAATATTAAAAAATAATAAAATACCTTATTAAATAAAAAGCCTATAACTTAAACGAAAATATATAAAAACTAAAAAAAAAACCTAATACACTGTAAACAACTTTTAAAAGATTTTAAAGCCAGAAACTTGGCCTTAGGCAAAACAAGCACCCATTAACAAAAACAGCTTAAAAGAACTAATAAGCCTAAAAAACAACTTAAAGCCACTTAGCCCGTTAAAAAGTCTACTAAACAAGCACTTAACCAGTTAAAGATTTTAATTAATTAAGGGCTGCATAAGTAAAGCTTAATTAGTTAAGGCTTGTATAAGGGATCAATTAAGCAATTATTTAACTAATTAACCTGTTCAACCAGTTAAAGCCTTTAATCAGTTAAAGCCTATGCAAAGAAATCAACCAAGCAATCATTTAACCAGTCAACTAAGTTCAACCAGTCAAATTAAAAGTCCTACCAGTCAAAACCAAATTTACAAAAAGCAGCAAAAACTATTATCTATATCAACTATAACAAAACCACCAGAAATTAAACTTAAATTTCTAATTCAAATTATTAAAATTCTAGCTATTAAACTATAATACCTTTACAAGCCAAGCTAAATAACAGCTAAAGAAATAATAAAAAAAACCTCTTATATATTAAGCTTAAGCTTTAAATAAGCCACTTATAAGCGAATTTTTTTACTATTAATCTTTAAAAATTTCTTTTATTTAGCGTTTATTTTTACTATAGAACTTCAATTAAAAACCTTTACTTTACCCTTAAAAAGCAATTACGCTTTTTGCGCTACTATCCTACCAGCTTTTTCCGTAAAGCTCCGGCGCGCAGCCTCGGCAGATTGCTTGGTAATCCGTGCACGTTCAGCTTCAGCTTTCTCTTTTTTAACGCGTTTTAGCTTCTTCACGTTGTTAATACTCTGACAAACTGCCCACATTATTTTTTTGTATTATATTTGCTTTTGCTTGCAAAAATATAATATTTTTATATTTAACTATTAAGCCTTTTTTTTTAGCTTTTAGGGTTTTTTTAATAAATAATATTTTTAAGTAATATTATTTAGTTAATTAAAAATAAAACCGTAAATATTGCAGTTAATAAGTTAAGGCAAATATAAGTTTAATAGCGGGTAGACTCTAAGTTGGCAACCTTACAGTCCTTACCTAAGCCGTGTTTTTTATAATAAAAACAAGCTATAAAGATAACGCTGCTTTTTAAAGCAATAGCAGCCAAAAGAGCGGTTTTATACTTAGTAATAAAAAAGGTTTTTATAAAACGTAACTTTATAACTTTGCTAAATATAATAAATTAAAAAGGTATAAGCAAATAAAAGAATAACGAAATAACTTATAAAATACTTTTAAAAATAAAAAAAGCAAAAAGGGAGATAATATTATAAATTAACATAATAACACCCTAAAGCCCCATTTTAATAGCCCCGCAACTACACAGGGTTAAGGTTAAAAACCTATTATAATTAATAAAACTAGTTTTAATTCTATTAAGCAATATTTAATTAACAAAATTACTATTAATATTATTAATAATAAATAAAAAGTTAAAGTATATAAGAATATAGTTATTATTATGGTAAATAGCTTTTATAAAATAAACTTTTTAGTTATTAATTTAAGTATTCAGTTTTATAACTGAATAACCTTATAGCTTTTAATTATACCCTTTTTATAATAGTGTTTTTGTAAACTGGAATTAATCAAGTATCGCCTTTACGCCACTTTGCTAACATAAACCCTATAGGTTACCTACTGAACCCTACAAAAGTTTAATGTGATTATTATATAAAGCTTTAAAATTGAATATTATTTTATAAATAAATAACTTAATACATTTTAAAACGTAAAAATCTATAATAATTAAAGTTCCTTAGATCCTTTAAACCCGCTACTTAGGGTTTATATTTAAAATACGTAATTGAGCAGTGGTAGTTAAGCAATATTGTAGATTAATAATAGTTATTAGCTAGTAAAAGCTAATTATATTATTTAGCTATTTAATTATAAATATATCCTTTATATATTTATACTTTTAGCTGGGCTTATTATAACTTACTAAAGCTTAATATTATTTATTAAAGCTTATTAGTGCTTATTCAAGTTTAGTAAATATTAGTAGTTTTATTTTTATCTTTAACCCTCAAGTTAAATTATATAAAAAAAGCCAAGTGCTTTTATATTATTTGCCCAGCTAATATATTAGCTAGATAAAGTTATTTTTTTATAAAACTAATTGTTATTTTTATTTTTATTAAAGCTATAATATTATCCCTTTTTTTTCTTTTAATTTTTAAAAGTTTATTTTTTATTTTATAAGTTTTTCTTTTTTTTATATATTGTTTTTTAACTATTAGTATATTTTATAAAATTTAAAGTTTTTATGTAAAAAAGTCGCTTATAAACCTTTTCGTTTTATTTAAAAAATATTATACTTATTTTAAATATTTCATTTTTATTAAACATTATAGTTATAAAATTATATTTTATTTATTATATTTGAAAAGAATTTAATTTATAAAATTATAAATGTAATAAAAAGGTATTTTTAATATATAAAATAAGGTTACTTTTATAATAAATTATGTATTTTAATATTTTTATATAAATTCTTTTTATTAAATCCTTAACACTTTTTGCTAATATTTCTTTAATATTACAAATTACTAATAAAATATTTTATATTAATAATTAAAAGGTAAAAAAAGCAATATTTATTAAAAGTTTAAACTTATTTAAATTAGTTATTAGCTTGCTTATTTTAATTAAAAAAATAAAAGCACTTTTTTTTAAAAAAAGGGTAAAGCTTATAAATAAAAGTCTAGCAAAAACAAAATGTTTTTGTATTACTAAAGTTATTTAAAAGGTAGTTGCTGCAAATTCCGCTAATACAGCGGATTTAAAAATACCTAAAGCTTTTAATTAAAACCTTGTTAATATAGAAAATACCATTAACGTGGTTTACCAGTGAGCGGACCATATCACTGAACGGACCACTT
>LJJS01001264.1:8249-20888 GCA_001447215.1 Diaporthe aspalathi
GGGGCGGGGAGAGCAATGGCGAAGGAACTGATTCACTGTAGCCCTCAATCTGAAATACGAGCTGAGGGTCACATCAACGAAAGTTGTGCGGGACACAAGAGGAATGCGTCGTTCCAAACCAGAGCGGACTCGACGTTAGGATCCTTCTTCAGCCGAGTGAATGGCGCGACTGGCCCTGTCAGCGCCTCGTTAGCTGCAAGGGAGCTAAGCCGCCAGGGTCAGGTGATTCAAGTTGATCGCCTGGCCAGCTCTCCCGGCAGCACAGCAGCACAGCGCCACAGCAGCACTAGCGCGGGCATGTTATGCCACATGCCACTACCAGTACCCTTGGTACAGTCTACATGGTCTGCCTGCGAGTAAACAAAAGCGTCATCTCTTTCCCTCCCATTTCGCCTGCAACATCCCCCCCGCGCCAAGCAATCGAACCAATCCTCTACGACTCTTTTGGCCCTCACGGCTTGACTGTTGCCACAAGGACCCCTCGCCCTCTCGCGACTGCACCACATCACCACCACCACCACCACCACCACCACCACAGCAAGGCCGGCACAATGTCATCCGGCTACGACATGGGCATCGACACGTCGCGTCGCAATGTCAAGCCGCGCCCATTGACAGACAACGAGCGAGCGCGCTTGGAGGAGTTTCTTGAGTCGATCCACTACTCCTCTCGGTCAGTTGCGACACAACTTGGCTGCCGCCACCCCTTCCCCAGCGCTGCCTACTGACATTGAACCCCCGCGCACCAGCTACTCGGACAGCGAATTCGAATACCGACATGTGCAGCTGCCAAAGGCCATGCTGAAGGCCATACCAAAGGAGTACCACGACTCCTCAAAGGGAACACTGAAGCTGCTCTGGGAGGACGAGTGGCGGTCAATGGGCATTACCCAGGTATGCAACGCGTCAAAACGCGCCGGCCACACGAAACTGTGGAGACGCGACCGGCGAGCAGAAACGGACAGACGTGCGCCGGGTGCTAATTCGCCCCTTTACACAGAGTCTCGGCTGGGAGCATTACGAGGTTCACGAACCGGAACCGCATATTCTTCTCTTCAAGTACGTCCGTCTTGCGAGCCGCACTGCCTCTCCCCTGTGCCGCCCCCAGCGCCGCCGCTAGTCCTGCTCCGGGCACGCAGCTAATCCCTTCGGCAGGCGGCCTCTCAACTACCAACCTCCTGCGCAATGAAGCCAGCATGAGCATATGATGGCTGCAGTGTTTCGACAACAAGTGTATCTTATCTCGCATTCTACAACTGCATAGCGATGGCCTGGCTCGGGGCTTCCTCCCTGATGACCGCACTACTCTTTTACCGACAGTCATGGGACTTTTTGAACAACATCAGCAACATCGCCGGTTCTCCCCTGCCCGCTCGGCCCTCCGCGTCTGGTGGGCAGGTCTGTCATGCACCGCAAATCCGGGTTCCCTCGGCTAGGCGTTCTCCTGGCACGGTGCACTGCGTGATAATTTCGGCTTTGGGGGCTTTGGGTCTCGTCTGGGAGGGGTTTGGTTCTTCGTCTGCCTAGCCACATGGGCCGGCCAACCGGAACGATCAAGCAGGGAAAAATGGACGGCGTATTTGGCTGTGTTCCAATGTGATCCACCCGTGGTCGCAGGAAGCGTTGCGACGACGCCCTTCACCAAGCAGGGAATCAGTAGTCCAACTACCGCAAGGTAGATAATGGGAAGGCCAGATTCTTCAAGGCCCCTCAGCATACATTACTTTGGAGTGGCCCGTTGGCCTGCAGGCAACAACATCCAGAAGTCAATGGCTGGCCACCTTTGGCATATGGATGGCCTTGAGGTGCCCGCCCTGTACCCCTTCCGGCCGGCCCAATGGGGTGCATCATTGCGCAGGCTATGGCTTTGGCGTGCATTAAGAAGTGACAAACTCTATGACTTACCGTACCACCCACCCATATAGGTAGCCAAGAGGTGGAAGAGACTTCTCCCGGGGCTACCGGGCAGTGGGCGGATTCCCAGCAGTTGGCCCTGCTGAGCGGTTCTGAGAACTATTCTAGTACCTAGGTAGTCAAGGATTGTGTATCTTGCCGAGGTCGATTAGATAGATGCTTGTTTGGTCCTGCACGCCCATGAGTCCGTCCGTGTATACAGTGATGGGGGTTGTGGGTACGAGTAAGAGCGTCAACTGGTACATCGATTGCAAGCCCATCCCCTCCCCCCACCTGCAACATACTATGGTACTATGGTACATGAAAGCGGCGGAGCCGTTGATTGCTAGCGTCAGAGCCTGCGCCGTGCGCCAGGGGTGCGGGCGAGTCCGCATGAGCGCAGGCGTCCTTGGGCCTTGGCTCCGTGAATCTGACAACTACAGGACGACATCATCCGACTTTGAATCTGGACACCTTGCCAATTCATCCGGGATGATGCGGTTTTAAACACGAACACGCACCTCGCAACTGTCGTTTCTTTGTTCTTTGTTCTCGTTATTGGAGAGCCCGCCCCCCTCCGTTCGATTTGCATCTCATCCTAGGACGTAGACGTGTCCTCCCGAGGAGATCGCGCACGCTCTTTGTCTTTTCCACTTCTAATCATTAACACATTTGGAGGCTTTATAATCACCACCTGCACGCCAGTAACGCACTCAGACCACGCTTAGCAGAGATCGTAACTGTGCCATACGCACTGGAGAGGCAAGACTCATTCGAAGAGGGAACAACAGGAAAACAACGTCCTTCTCATGGCCCATGGCCCGCTCGCCAATGCCCCATAGACCATAGCCTGCGCCTCGGCCCCGCCCCCAAACCTCAGTGGCGACCCGAAACATTGAACGAAACGCGAAACACTGAACCCACCACCTGGGAGCCACCCGACCCTCGACGAGCCTTAAGAACATCCACATCCATCATGAGAGCTGCCCGGCCCTTCTACCTTTTCCTCTTCGCTCTATGGGGCCCGGATGCTCATTGCCAGAGCCCAAAGCAAGATGATTGCGCAGTATGCTTTCCTAGTACTCATGTCCTGCTGGTTAGTGACAGCAGCTTCTCCCACATATCGACTAGTCATCTCTAATGCGTCCCAACCCCACCAGATCTCTCCCAGGACCATTGTCTCAGACGCCTGCGCTTCGTATTCTACCTTGGAGGACCTGAACCGCAAGGTCAAGCCAGCCCTCGAGGACCTGACTCACTCGACCGACTTCTTCTCTCATTACCGACTCAACCTGTTCCACAAGACATGCCCGTTCTGGAACGACGAGAATGGCATGTGCGGCAACATCGCCTGCGCCGTGCAAACCCTTGATAACGAGGAGGACATACCAGAGGTATGGCGAGCCCACGAATTGGGAAAGCTGGAGGGCCCACTGGCCAAACACCCGGCCAGGACAGTACAGCGGGAGCGCCCTGAGCGGCCCCTCCAGGGGAAGCTCGGCGACGATGTTGGGGAAAGCTGCGTCGTTGAGTACGACGACGAGTGCGACGAGCGGGACTACTGTGTTCTGGAGGATGAGTCCGCGACCTCAAAGGGCGACTACGTCTCACTGCTTCAGAACCCTGAGAGGTTTACTGGTTATGCTGGTGTGGGTGCGCAACAGGTCTGGAATGCCATCTACCGAGAGAACTGCTTCCAGAAGAGCTCTTTTCCCCACACTGCCGCGCTGGGCCAGTCTTCGCCAGCTCACGGCCCAGCCGCGCTAGACTTCAAGCAGGTCATTGAGGACGCCGGCCGCCAACAACTTCTTGAGGAGCACCGTGAGCAGAGCCCAAACACGCCGTTCGTTGCGAACACCGGTCTCGAAGCGGAGGACGAGTGCGTCGAGAAGCGAGTCTTCTACAGAGTCGTGTCTGGAATGCACACCAGCATCAGCACGCACCTTTGCTGGGATTGGATGAACCAGACTACCGGCCAGTGGCAGCCCAACCTGCAGTGTTACCTGCAGCGTCTGCACAAATTCCCCGAGCGCATCAGCAACCTGTATTTCAACTACGCGCTGCTCACTCGCGCGATCGCCAAACTAGGACCTCATCTTCAGGACTACACCTTCTGCACGGGAGACCCAGAACAAGACGCTGCCACAAAAAGCAAGGTCCTCGCCGTGACGCAAGCTTCCTCTTCAGTGCCGGAGATCTTTGACGAGAGCTTGATGTTCAAGAACGGTGAGGGCCCCTTCCTCAAGGAGGACTTCAAGAACCGATTCCGTAACGTGAGCCGTCTGATGGATTGCGTCGGGTGCGACAAGTGTCGGCTATGGGGTAAGTTGCAAACCGCCGGATATGGCACGGCGCTGAAGGTCCTCTTCGAGTTCGACAACGACAGCGACGACATCCCGATTCTTAAGCGGACGGAGCTGGTGGCGCTGTTCAACACCTACGCCCGACTGACCTCAAGTCTGGAGTCGATACAGAAATTCAGGTCCATGGCTGCGGAGCTGGAAATGAAAGAGTCAAGGGCACCTGTGGAAGCCGGTGGGACGAAGGTAGCAATCACAGACCGGGAGAAGAAGCCGCGTCATGTGATAGTGGAGGAGACTGAAAAGGAGGAGAAGCAGTCACCTGAGTTGGGTACTGTATTCCGCCAGGAACTCAACCGCGTCGGCATGGCTCTGAGGTCGATCTTTAGGAGCTGGAAGGAGCTGCCAGCATTGATGTGAGTGCTCGACAGGCCTGGTCCAGCGGAGTCCGTACTAACCCTCGAGCAGTTGGCTGTTTGTGAAACAGGAGATTCGTTACCTGTGGCAGAATTACGTTGGCCTACCAGTCACACCAAGGCACTGGAAACTTGCTTGGAGGGAGGCAGGTGGACCCCCTTTGGACTGGCGGGAAGCAGATGAGCTGTAGGGGCGATGGGGAAGAGATCTCACAGGGTGTAATAAAGCATAGTCATACCTAAAGGCAAATACCAGCAGCAATCCCTCTCCCAAACCGAATGCATTCTTTGTATATTGCGCCACATGAGCAGTCGAGCCAGCACATGACCAGCGCAACGCGACATGTGTTGAGGCGGCATAGGGGTAGGCGACATACCTGTCGCCTGTGTCTGAATGAGATAAGATGCCCGCGAAGAATTCGGGATCAACCATTGGAGTGTGGTGTATCGCTTCAAACACCGAAAAGACGCTTTCCATCTCCGCTGCTGCTGGCCTCTCCGGTCTCTGGCAGCGGGATGTTTGTAACCACGTTGCCGATCTTGACCTTGACTCCTTCGACAGGGATGCTGATGTGCGAAAGGATGGCGTCGCGGAACTGCGGCCGCGCAAACACCTCGGCTGTCTTCTGGGTCAGCTCAGCGGTCGGCGCGGTGAAAGACCAGGCGAGTGAGGCGTGGAAGGCATCACTGGGGCATTTTTCTTCGTCACGGCCTGGCGTGTTGGGGCTGTAGAGCTCCGGCTGGCCATAAGAAGCCACGAGGCGGTTGCAAGTGCGCAGCAGGTATGAGAGCTGGCCGTTGGACCCGCCTGGGCCGTGCACGCGCAAGACAAGAAAGGAGCGCTCCGAGTCTGGGCTACGGTGCCAGGCCAGGTCGTAACAGACCAGATCGAAGGCGAGCACGCGCGACCGCGCGACGTCGCGGGTGAGGCGTTCGAGGAAGGCATCCTTCTCGTCGGTGCGCAGAACGAATGGCCGGGAGAGGCTCACGTGCAGAGGCAAGGGGGCGCCGAGCTCCGAGATCAGGAAGCCAGACAAGCCGTTGGGGATGAGGAGCTGGGAAAGCTCTCGGGCAAGGGCGGCGAGGAGCGACTGGAGGAGCTGGTGCTGAGAGGATGAGGGGAGCCATTCGACGTAGATGTGACTGGGCCAGTTGCCATCCTTGTGGGGGATGGTGCGTCTCCTGCCCTGGTGCAGGCTGGGTAGGTCGGCGGTTGCGGTGCGCACGTTAGAGGCGTAGAGGTCATGGAACGAGGGCGGCAACGGTGGCAAAGCGCCCGAGGCTGGATCAGACTGGCGAGGCTCAAGTTGGTGGGTTTGGCCGGGTCCGGGTCCGGGTCCGGGTCCATGTGCAGGACGATATGCAGACCGGGAATCTCTTGCAGACTCTGGGCCGGAGTCAGGGTCGGAGGACGAGTAGTCGACCAGGGCCATGACGGTGACGGTGACGGTGACGGTGACGGTCGGTCAATGGCGACGATCGAGTTCACGATGGCTGCATGGGGAGGGAAGATAATGCCTGGGGCTGGAGCTGGGAAATGGGATGAACCAAGTACCTAGGTACCCGTGTGCAGGGGTGGGCCAGCTCAGCGGCCTTCGGTGCTGTGATCCCAGGTGCCCTGACTGACGTTCCCGCTCACTGATGAGCATGACGTCGGGCTCGTACTTGAGGCGGCAGGTTCGGGATTAAGGTTGGATGGAACCCGGGATGGGCACGTCAACTCGTGGTGCATTGCGCTGTCAGGGCTGTCTGTCACTGTGTACGGACCTGACGGAGTACTCCAGTTGAGCTTGTAGTCTAGATATTTGTCCTCCGGTTCACACCTGCCCTGCCCTTGCGGGATACGTCACCGCATCACATCACAGCCCACCTGGGCAGCCCTGGGCAAAGTCCTTCATTACGCAATGGCAATGCTGGTCTGGTGCCTGTACTCAGTCAGTTCCAACTCACATATATCATATATCGCAGCCATCCACTTCTAGTCCCGCCCATCCCGCCTTTTGCCCGCCCACTTGTAGCGTCACCGTCACAACACCACAGCCGTGAGACAAGACACATCACCAACCACACCGTCGCATATAACCACCAGATCTCGCCGCACATCTACGTCTACAGAAACAGCTGGGGCAGCAGCCGCCGCCCTCTGTCCCGTGAGAGAACCGGCCCGGCCCGGCCCCCGCCATCCCCCATCCCCTCTGCCATCTCCTTCATCCATCACTGCAATCTGTGCCTCTTATCTCAACCGTCCTATTCGTTCCCCGCCTCCTCCACAATGTCACTGCTAGACGCCCCGCCCTCCTACGACAGCAGCTTGCGTCGTACAAAGTCGGACCGTGCCCATCGCCGCCCAAAGCCCAAAAAGTATGTCGCCGACACCATTGATAAGCTTGATACAACCCCCTTCGGTGGGCCTTACCACCACGGCGGGCCCTACGACGCCACGATGAAATCTTTCAACCTCAACTCCAAATTCTCGCCGGTGGCTGCAGTCAAAGAGGGCAACAAGGCGGCCTGGAAGGCCACCCCGCGCGAGGCGAAGCTAGATGCCCTTCTGAAGGGCAGGCCGCTCGACGGCACCGCCAGCGTGCCCCCTGGCGAGCGTGCCCCCAGCGGTGAGCTCATGGACTACGAGTATAGTACCGATATGCTCAGGGACCCTCACGCCGGGGGTGGAGCCTATAAGCAATGGCCCGGCGTGGTAAGCCATGTCTTTCTTGCTCCCTCTTTCGCTTTCGTCTTGTTGGCCCCCACGGCCCTGCCCAATGACTGCTGACACGAGCTGCAGAAGTACCACCCCGACGATCTCAAGGGAAAGGGAGAGCCAGGATTCACCATGGACCGGGAGCGGCGGGCCAAGGAGGGTGTCGCGCGGTCCCAATCTGTTCGCGAGAGACGAGGCGAATACGAAATGGTTCCCCAGCGGCCACGCGGCGGCAGCAACGATGACAAGAACTCTGGCCAGCCCGCCGTGTTGGTTCGCCAGCGGAGCAGCAGTGCTGCCGCCAGCTCGAGCCGCCCGAGGGACTTTGTCGACGGCCTGAAGCGGCGGGTTGGCAGCTTGCGGCACAGGTAGTCGCAGACGGTGGTTTTGCTTGTATATATTTCCTCACGTGCACCCTGCGCCTTTTCTTCCGAGCCCTAGAACGTGTTGTATTGGCAGCGGTGCCACTTTTTCATCAGTGTGACGGCCGTCGAGATTGTCAAACACATCTGCATACTTGTCAAATTGGGCACCCGTTCCCCTTGCTTGCTGCTCAGAGCCCCCTCACACTGGCTCAGGCGGCGTGGATTCCCCGGATCTGCAGTGCCCATTGCCCGCAACGTGTGTGGAAAGACGCACTTGCTACCAGTGGGCCTCCCTCTAGTGTACGCAGGTGTAGCAGGATTAGGGGAAGATATCACCGTGATAGCGAGGACACTGCGTTGGTATAGTCCTGGATCTGCGATGATGCTGGTGAATCGCGCATATCCGCATGTCGAGTGTGCCCCTCCGAAGCCGAACCAATGTTGCCCAGGTAATTGGTCCATCGAGTAATAGTCTCCAGCATGATTGGTAACCGGAACATGCGACTGGAATGGGAACGGATTACGCATGCTGTGGACAGACGTGCAGAGACGGTCTCAAGTTCCTCGGACGGCCCAAGTCGCGTGGAAAGTGCATGTGGGCCTCTGCCGGGGCCGAGGCTAGATGACATCCGACGTCATCCCATGCCTCAACTTTCGCTGGCGATGGGTTTAATTCCAACAGTCCAGAGCATGACCATGACCATGACCGGTATCGCATAAGCAATCGATTTTGAGCACCTCTTCGGCCGAGGTGAGCTCCATCTGACACCTAGACTTCGTTTCTTCTTTTCTTTTCTCCCCCCCAAGCTTTGGCCGCGATCCATTGATCCACTGCAGATCGGATGTCGGACGATATTCCTCGACACCCTCGGCACCATACAACGCATGCCGACCCGCCAAGCACTTTACACCCGTAACAGTGATCAAGAACAGACCAATTATAAATTCAAGCTTGATTGCACTAGATATCATGGCGGTGTCGGAGAAAGAACTGTGGTGAGCTTCCCTTTCCCTGCGGATGAGGAATCCCAACAATCGCCCACCTCACAAGTGCTGAAATCGCTCGCACAGGTCCCAACTCCCCCTGGTTTCTGATGTGATGAAGCACCCGGCCTTTCCCACGGCAACTTGGCACCTGGAGCCCACGCGCGAGGGTCTCTTACCTGTGGCAGAAGGCCGCGGTGGTCCTCTCAAAATCTTCTGGGCCGTTCATGGCCATGGGCCGGTCAAGATGCTTGTATGTGCCGGCCTCGCACCACGCATCAGCTCACTCCGGCTCTTCACACCTTCTCTCGCTATGGTGTCTCTCCGCGCTACCAATTAGATCAATCAAAATACTGAATCCGCTTCTACTAGTTTTTGATGGGCTTGGGGTCCTTCAAGTCGGCTTGGCAGCGGCAGACTCTCCACTTCGGTCACGAGCACGGTGACGAGTACTCCGTGCTCACTATCGACAACAGAGGCATGGGTGGCTCGGATAAGCCGCTGATGCGCTATTCAACCAGTGAGATGGCGAGGGACACGATTGAAGTCCTCGAGCATATCGGCTGGCTACCGTCCCACGTGCTCTCTCACCAGTCGTCCTCAGCCCAGTCTACGCCGCACCGGGCCTTGCACGTGCTGGGAATCTCCAGTAAGCAGCTTCCAGAGGCCATTTTAACCCGCCTGGGAACAATGATTTCCTTTTCGGAGCCCATGTCTCAAAAGCCACGGGTACCCTGTGGCCCTTTCCCGCCCATTTTCCTACTGAAACTTTTTCCTTTGTTCTCCAAAGGCTGACTACCAATGATGTAGTGGGCGGCATGATAGCTCAAGAAGTTGCCTACCTTATACCCCAGCACATCAGCACATTAAACCTATTGTGTACGGCGGCAGCCATCGAGAACACAACCACGTTCTGGGAAAACATGATGCAGCGCGCACAAATGCTCGTCCCAAAGAGTCTGGAAGCCAGTATAAGAAGTGGAGCATCTAACATGTTCCCAGTCCCGTATCTTATGGGGACGGACGATATTCATCTGCCAGACCCTAACTTGACACCAAAGGTCCACCCGCCAGGTGGCAAGGGTGGCCAAGGTGAGTATTTGCATTTTGACACCAACTACGAGAGGTTTGTCGCAGGCGAGATGCACAAGCGCCTCGACGCCGACGGATTCACTACGAGGGGCTTCCTCCTCCAGCTCATCGCCGCGGGCTGGCACCACAAGAGCAGGGACCAGCTTCGGGAAATGGCAGACAAGATCGGGCGTGACCGGATCCTTGTCCTTCATGGGGAGGCCGACAGGATGATCTCTGTTCCCCACGGAAGGAAGTTGCTGGAGTTTCTTGGCGGCGAAGAAGGTTCCGGGTTGATGGGAATTATCAGGCCGGATATGGGGCATGTGCCGGCATTGGAGCGTACCGCCTGGTTTCATGAGCTTATAGAAGAGAGAGTATGGAAAGGAGAGAGACTGGACGGAAGACCCAGACCATAACAGACGGAACCAAGTTTTCCAGACGATTAATAATGAAACCCGATGCACATGGGGCGCCGTCGCATGTGCGCTCCGTACGCTAGAACATTGACTTTGATGGATTTCTGGATTTCTTTTTGGGACGTGTCTCGGCAATGCTCCGAGGTTGCTTTTGTGGGTAGAGAGGTTCGACCCGAGGCTACTGCCCCTGCTTAACCCCTACCTTAAAGCATCACGAACCCAACCCCGCTGAGGTTGTCTTCATCCGCCCTGTTCTGGTTATCAATACCGCCAGTAATAGGTTTCGCCCGGTAGTTGAAGAGGTAGTAATGCAGCTGCCCGTCACCTGGACCAAACTTCTGTTGCTCGAGGAACAAGGTGTTATCCATAAGCGACAACGCGTTGAAGACGTCGAATTTTGCCCTCTTGGCCAGGATCAAGGCGTCATGAACAAGCTCATTCAGACGCTCTTTCGTGGCGGCTTTGTTGAATGGCGTCGTCAGGCCAACCTCGGTGCCGTAGTAGAAGAGGTAAGCAACTCGGACCACCCTGTGTCGCGGGTGGTTGATGACCGTGGACTCGAGGTTGTAGAAAGAGAAGAAGTCTGTGATTTTGTGTTGCTCGTCCTGCAAGGAGAGTCAGCGAAGAGCCAATGGCAATTGACCACGCTGAGTGCGAAGAGTGAACGAGTAAGAGTGTGTCTGTGCCAGCATAGCTTACCTCGACCACGTATGACCAGACAACCTGCTCGTCGCCCTCACCCCTCGGCTGCAGGAGCCAGTGCGCAACTTCGCCCTCATCCCATTCAGGGGCCATATCGAAGCGATCGACATAGTTCTTCATCAGCTTGTGCACAGCCGAAATGTCCTCTTTTTTCATCTCCCTCAAGCCCTTGGTAGCTGTCTTATCTGGCAGGCTGTACTTGCGAATCTGCCACTCGGGCTTGCTGTTTGGCGGTAGCGGGCTGAAGCCAATTTCATATAGCTTCTTCCAGTCCAGGGCCCGGTGATAGTACCGACAAGTACTGACGGGCTTGGGAAGCACTATGCCAGCGGTGTAGACACCCTGCCATATCTCCTGCAGATTAGAGCGGCGTGTGACCTCTTTGATGAGGATGGGCGTGAGGCGCTTGTTACGGAGTTTCTTGTGCACGCAAAGAAAGTTGACTTCAGAGGTGCGGATGACATTGTCTCGCACGCGCAGGTTGACGGGAACGGCGGAGATGAAGGCAACGAGGGGCTTCTTTGTGGGCAGTCGACAGTCGCGGATGCCGACGTGCCACTCTGGGGACCATCCTGGGGACATGAGGGCCCTTTCCGTGGGAAGCGATCAGCTCTCGTGCTGGTGCTCGTGTCTCGTTCGCAGCTGGGGTTGGTCATAACTTACCACTTGAGAATCGCAGTTCCGTAGTTAAAGCGGAACATGGACTCGTCGTCCTCGACATAGTGCCCATTGAGTAACTGGTAGACCTCCTTGATCTCGTCTTCGTTTGTCAGGTCCATGGTGACCCATTCGAAGCCCTCGATCCCCAGCTTGGGTGGCTCCTTGGGGACATCGTCGACGGTCTGAACCTTGAGGGGGCCCTCTTTGAAGTCCTTTGGTATATCCTCGTCGAAGCGGGGCACAGGCTGTGTTTTCCAGAACTTGTAGCTTGCCATGTCCTTGGCGTTCTTGCCGCTCAGTGCCAGACCCGTCATGACTTCGTCAAGGGAGAGCTTCTTGAAGGCTTCTGCAGCCTTTGCGGAGTCCCCGTTATAGTCTTTGAGGAGCGCCGGGTTTCTTGAGATCAAGTCCCGCAGATCGTGCTGGGGCAGCTTGTCGAGCACGGATTTGACCTGGGCCACCTGGTCGTCTGGCTTTCCGGTCAAGGCAGCCTTGACCTTCTTCCTCTTGGACTTCTTCTTCTTCTTGCCCGTTGAGCCCACAGGCCCAGCGCCCTTTCCTTCGGCATCGGCATCGGCATCGTCCTCTTCCTCGTCATCATTATCGTCGTCGGGGACGTCGGCAACCTCGTCGTCTGCATCAGCACCAGCAGGCTGCTTGCCCTTGTCTAGCACCGTCTCCTTGTCTCCTGCTGCACTGCCTGCACCCGTCTCCTTGGACTCTGTGCCCGACATCTTGTCCCAGGGTGTAATGCGGCGCCGATGCACCTATGGTCGCGGGTGGGGATGGAGGTCGATGTACGGAGAAGTCGCAGGGCGATGAAAGCTTTAAGGCCACCTCGGAGATCGTCGTGCCGGCTGGGCAAACACTGCAATGGGGAGGAGGGGCTCTAGTGGAGGTAGTCAGTCTATGTGTACTATGGAGTGCAGACCGGCCAGGCAGACCGCCTAACGCCACATTAGCTTCTCTCAAAAGTTTAGTTATCCTATCATATACTTAACACTATATTAACTAAGCTTATAACTTAATTATTATAATATATTTGTTAAATTATAAAATAATAAATTATTATAAAATATTATTTTTAATAATAATAATAATAATAATAATAATAATAATAATAATAAT
>LJJS01001267.1:1445-36668 GCA_001447215.1 Diaporthe aspalathi
GTGCTAGGGTTAACGAAAGTTAGGTAAAGTTGGAAAAATCGGACACCACTTGATATCAGACACCACTTGATATCAGACACCACCTGATAAACCATGTTATTTAATTTTTTAAAATATAATCTTTTAATATATAATAATATAATAGTTAGCAAATAGAAAAATAAAAAGTTAATAAAAATAAAAAAATAAAAGAACTTATTAAGTAAGCTTTTTTAAAGGCAAAAAAGTAATAAAAAAGGGAAATAATATTATAAATGTAATAGAAATAAAACTAAGAATGAATTATTAGTTCCCTGAAAGTGCAAATAATCTTTATTAATTAATTAAATAAGTTAATAAAAAAGGTATAATTTAGCAAAGTTATATAATAAATTAAAAAAATAATTAAAATAGTTAAAACAATATTATTCTTTTAAATAATTTAAATAATTAAATGCTTTTATTGTTTTAAGCAAATAACGCTTTAAATAAGCTATAAGAAGTAATATTTTTATTATTTTTAATTAAAAGATATACTATAAAAACTTATATTTATTATTATTAAATAATATAGTTTAAAATAGCTTTTTAGTAATTAATTTATATTTATTTAAAATAGCTTTAATAGCTTTTAATTATTATTATTATATTATTTAA
Organism: Diaporthe aspalathi; assembly: GCA_001447215.1. Lineage (NCBI taxonomy): Eukaryota > Fungi > Ascomycota > Sordariomycetes > Diaporthales > Diaporthaceae > Diaporthe > Diaporthe aspalathi. The sequence goes on from LJJS01001267.1 coordinate 2,082, forward strand.
AATAACTTTATTTTAAATATTCTTTAATTATAAACCCGCTTATTAAATTTATTAGCTAAAAACCAGCTGTGATTATTATATAAAAGATTTTAAAAAGGAAATAAAAAGGCTGAAAGATAATTCCTGCTTAAGGTCTAAAAGTATACCTTTTAAAACTTAATTTAATTTTAATACAAGAAAGCAGTTATAAGTATATATTATAATGTTTTTTATATAAAAGCTGTATTAAAAAGGGGAATGAAAAAGCTTTAAGTTAAAAGGCTTTTTTAGCTTTATTAACAGCTTAAGCTATAAAGTATTTAAAGCTTAACTTTAAATAGGAATATAAAGTAAATTTTAAATTTAAGGCTTAAGAGTTTTTAGTATTTTAATAAATTAATTATTTTTATTTTAGAGTTAAATTTAAATTAATTGTTTTATTTTCAAAAGATTATAACTAATATATATATAAAAATTAAGGTATTTAAAAGTATAAAGAGATTAGTTAAATTAATTAAAGGATTTACTAATTAAAAAAGTTAAAGCTGTTTAATAAATTAAAATATATATTAAAAATATTAAAAAAATTTAAAATATATAAATAATATATATTTAATAAAAAAGTATATTTTATTGCGTTTATAAGGCTTTTAGCTTAATTAAAGCTAATTATTATAAAGGGTTTAAAGTGCTTATTAATTAAAAAGCTATTTAGTAATTAAATTTTATTATAAAAACAGTAAAAAAAACCTAAAATTATAACTATTATATAATAATATAATAGGCTTTAAATTATTTAAATAATAATTATAAATTAGTTAAATAGCTAATTTAATTTTTTTTTATAAAGCGTTGTATGTATATATTAAGGGGAAGAAACTAGCTAAGGCTGCTGCAGGGCGAAGGTGCTAGTAGTGCACCCGGCTGCTTACGTAACAGGACGAGGCCTCGTGAAGTTCTTGAGAAGGTATAATCCATATATTGATGTTAAATAGGGGCTCTTACCTCGATCTATGTTAATCAAGACGCTACATGAAGTCACATTCTACTCGCACATCCCATTACCGCCATATGAGCGTGCCACACAGGTATACCGACAGCATTTTATTTACTTGTCCTCCAGTACTCCTCGCCCCATCGCCGGAACATCTCGCCAAAGAGCAAATGAAGGGCGAGCTTTCCCTCTGTATTTGGGGACAAGGTAAGCCCTCCTGTCTCGCGTGCGAGTCTTGTCATGTCCCAACCCCCAGTGAGTTGTCTCACAAAGGGCCCGTCTTCCTCGGTCCCCATGAAGGGCTCGGCTACAGAGATGATCTCGAAACGTTCGGTCTTCCGACTGCCGGCCTGCGCGGACGAGTCGCTCGCTTGCGTGGAGTCGGTTAGGATCGAATTGACCCTGATACCGTTGGCCTTGTAGGCTCGGCATGCTGAGGCCGGGTCCCCTCTGCACGGGACCTCGTCAGTCCCCACGAGCACGACCTCCATCTCGGTGCATTCGGGGGCATTGCGCTTGACCATCCTCGAGGCAGCGGCGAGGACGTCACACCAGTCCTCGCAGTCCTCACGGATGCACTGCTCTGCCAACTTGGGGCTGTTGGACTGCAGCAAGCGCCTCCCGGAGAAATTGACGGTCATGATACACCCGCGGCCTTGGACGTCCCGGAGGTAGTCAAGGACTCCGGAACAGATCGCCAGGCTCTTCATAGTTCTGTCCTGAGAGCCCGGGCTGAGTCCGAGACAAATAACGATTGCGGCTCTTGGCAGGCTTGGATCTTCCATCTTGGCTCGTGGGGACAATTCGAGGATCCCGGAAGCTTGGTATTCGGCTCGACAATTTGACCAGGGTTTGGAGGACGTCAAACTGTATCGTGACGCGGCGGCGGCCCTTTGAGGTGTTATGTTCGATAGTACTGACAAAGGCAGGATGTCAGAATCCAAGCCGTAGGATTGCAAAATGTAAAAGTATGCGCTTTCGCCTTGCTAGCGGTTACTTGTCTGAACAGCGTCCAAGGCCCTCGCGAGAGCATAGTGGGAGCATCACGAAGACGAGCCCGAATGAATACTCGGGCCAAGCAGTCATAGTTCTCGGTATCAACTGCCAAAGGTAGGTAAGTAATTATGGACACAATTACAGAGTTTCAATCGTCCCTCCAGGGTCAGCTCGCATGTCTCAGGTCCGCCTAAAGTTGAAATCCGGTCTTGAAACAAACGAAAGCGCTCGGCTAAGCTTTCCCTGTCCGAAGTTTGATGGCAGGTCGTACCCGTCCCCAGAACTCAATTGGGATAATCTTCAAATTCGCCCGAACTTTTACACGACATGAGCATGGATGGAACCTTCGGAATGCTCGATGTTGGCCGTCAAGCTGCCGGCCCCGGAATCGACAGTGTTGAGTGGCCAGCCTGGGCAGCTCGGCGACGGAAACTTGACAATAGCACAGCTGTCAGCGTTCTAGGAGACTGGCTTCTTCCTATTCCCAAGTGCTTCTGATTTCCGGTAATTCTGGGTGGTACTCGCCGTGGTTTTGACGGTTTCAGACCGCGAACCCCAGCCCCTTGAACGGCTGGATCCTTGACCGGGGACGATGCATTCGTGATTTGTGCGAGCTGTTCTCTTTCCAGCAGCCTGATTGTGCGTCAGAGTTATCCACAGACAGACCACGCCTTTTGGCCGCACCACACATTATAGCCCAATGAGCTTTGGAAATGAACAGCCACCTACTGCCGCCTGAGCGCTCAATGATCACGTGTATCGACCTTTGTGTAACAAAGTTAGGTCGGATGTTGCGCATGAAATCGGCCAAGGTCCCTGCCATTGCCACCTAATGCGACAGTGTCAACTGTACCCAGAAAACGGAGTCAAACAACTTGACCGTCTTCAGCCAGGGTGCATTGTGTTGCTGCTGCCGTGGGACCGTGCTAAACCCCTACCTGGAATATTCAGGCCCCGATTGTGAGCTCCTGTGTGTATACAAGCTGGAAAGTTCCAGCTCGTGGCCGTCCATGGATGGCCAGGGCCCTGGCGTCCAAGACAACTGTCCAGGAACTGCTTTGCGCGCGTTGTCATCAATTCACTACGAAGCGTTAATCCACGATGCCCCAAGCCGTAATCCTCACCTCTGGGTATATGCTCCTTTTGCTTCTTCCAAATCATTGCTTGCGCTCTACCCCAACAGGCATACGAAACGCCTCCCCCCCATTCCATGGCGCGTTCAACCGTCATCATGACCACTGCAATGCCACTTGGGAAAGACCGCCATTAGACTGGGTGTGACTGAGGCCCCCGGTGCCCCGCCCAGTGCTTGGGGCTCGTGTACATTCTGACCGGTGGTCGTCAGACCTCGTTCCGTGCCTGCAATGCGCCTCCCTGGATTTGCCCCTTGAATCGTGACACTGAGCCTCTAGTAACGCTGCCGACCTCCGCGGCCACGATCGAAGCCCCCGCGGTTACCCCCGCCGCCCATTCCCCCTTGGTCGTATCCAAAGCCCTGGCCTTGATTGCCGCCGAAGTTGCCACCGCCAAAGTTTTGTGGCTGACCACCTTGGCCCTGTTGGCCGCCAGCATTCTGCATGCCGCCGAACATGGCGGCCATGGCGGCCGGGTCCATCTGGCTAGGGTCCATGGCGCCACTGGCCATCATCTGCTGCATCATCTGCTGCATCTCGGGCGGCATTCCGTCCACGCCAGGCATGCCGCCAGGACCGCCCTGGCCGGAGCCTCCCGCACCGCCGGCGCCAGGCATCATGCCCGGCATGCCGCCCATGCCCATCATAATCATGTTCTGCATATCCTCCATCATCTTCTTGTTGTTTGCTGCGATGGCGTCCGAGTTGAACTCCTGCCTCATGGCCCCCTGCTTGGACGCGTAGAGGGCCCATGTGAACTCGTCGAGGCCGTAGTTGAAGTAGTCGGAGAGATCGGTGCCAGGCCTCCGCCATGGCTTGTCATGCTCAGCCAGGTCCTCGTCGATGTTTACTTGTGTCAAAGGCTTGCCGGTGGGCTTGTGGATGGGGATGGCGTTGATGTCGACGGTGGATGTCTTGACCGCAGGGAGATCGGCACCGCTGGACTGTTTCCTGGCAGCTGGAGAGTCTGGTTTCTTTGGGGGTGCTTTCGTGGAGGTATCGTTGGAAATAGAGCGCTGGGGGATGTCCTTGATATTGCTATACCGTGATTGTCTGGTGGTATAGGTCAGAGGGAAGAACAGAGACGAACAGAAAGGAAGGGTGCTGGTACTGACGATGGAGGCCCTGCTGAAGTTCCGTCCTTCCTCTCGGTGATGATCACCATACTCTGAGGAGAGCATTAGCCGGATGACACAAAGCTGCGGGGGTGCTGCGCGGGCTCACGTCGTCAGAGGAGTCATCCTCGTCCATGGCACCGCCCTCGTCCTCCTCTTCGCCCTCCTCGAGGTCCTCGTCCTGGTCAGGTCTGGACTCTGGTTCGACCGCGGCGTTTGCTGTTGCGGCAGCGCCGTCTTGCTGCGCGGCAGGTGGGCCAGGCGCAGGCGCAGGCGCCGGTGCCGCAGGTTCCTCTGGCGCGTAGAAATCGTCGTCATTGTCATCGATGTCCATCTTGTCTTGTGCTGTTTTGGGGTGCGGGTCGAGTCTGAGCGGGAGCGTCTCGCGGGCGACTGGAGCGCAGAAAGGTAGACCGAGGAGTGAGATAATCCAGATGCTAGTGCTGTTGTGAGTGAGGTCAAAGAAGCATGGGCCTCCACCCAACAACCCCCACCAGCCCACACCACCTTACTCCCACTGGACCTGACCTAGGTACCGCTGCAGGGGGGAGCTGTTGACCTGGGTGGCCTGGTGGGTGGCCCTTGGCAGGCTAGCACGGGCGGTACGGCGGTACCGAGCCCAACTCCAAAAATCAACAAGGGAACTGCGCGCCGGCGTCGCCCCCAGAGCCTCAACAGCGTGATGCCAGGAGAGACGAGTGTGCAAGCGACCACCTCACATCACGTCGCATCTCGTCAGCTCACCCCGTGCCCAGTACCCCCTGCCGTTTCTCACCAGCCACCTGGACGACGCAGGCGGACAGGCATAAGGGCATAAGGGCAACAAGGCAAGACATATAGAAGCCCCTCTTCCAAGTTTGTCAACAATGGCATTTGCCAGATCCGCCAGTGGGCCGGCTGGTCTCAGCATCAATACTGGAGCCGCCAACCTGTTGTGGGTACCTTTTCATCCCTCCTCCCCGGCTCTCTTCTCTCGTCTCTATGCCAGCCCTTGCTGCCCTCTTCCTCCCTTGCTTGCATACATGCATACCGTGCTAGCTTAGGTAGTAGCCTTAGTAGCCTGTGTCCGTGATCCAAGTGCATATCCTGCCATGTATGTTGGCCAGTCTTTGATATCCCGGCAGAGACAAGACGTGCATGGATCCTGTTCTATTTGAGACTTTGCTGATGACTTCTTTCTCCGCAGCGGCAGCGCTTCGAGTCAGCCCGCACCAGGCGCATCAATCCCAGCCAGCGCACAACCGTCCACACAGACCAACAGCCTTTTTGGCGGCAATAGCACCTTGTCCCAGCCTCAATCCCAGACTCCCTCCCTCTTCGGCGGCAACCTGAACCAGCAGCAGCAGCAGCAGCAACCCGGCGGCGGTGGCGGCGGCGGCGGCGGCGGTCTGTTTGGAGCAAGCATGGCGGCGTCATCACAGCCCAGCCTGTTCGGCTCTACCACCACGACAGCAGGCACGGGTGGTGGAGGCCTGTTCGGCGGCACGGCTACCTCGCAGCCTCAACCGACAGGCGGCGGTCTCTTCGGCACAAGCACTGCGGCTACGTCTCAGCCAGCACAGGGGGGCGGTGGAGGCCTGTTCGGCAATACGCAGAACACTGGGGGCTCTTTGTTCGGCGGCGGAGGGGGCAACACCAACACTGGGACCTCGAGTCTGTTTGGTCAGAAGCCAGCTCAATCTGGCGGTCTCTTTGGCGGCCAGTCCACCTCTTCCCAGCCAGCTCAAACCACTTCCGGCGGTCTATTGTGCGTTCAATCCCACCTGCCCGTGCCTCGCATTCATCCCACCCCCGGTTTCCACAAGCTGACCCGTTCCGCAGCGGCGGCCTGAATAAACCCACGAACCAGCAGCAACCAAACTCTGTCCTTGGCGCTACCATGAATCCTCAAGTCGTCCCTGGCGTGCGCATCGATCTAACAAACATGAAGTCCACGACGCGCTTCAACGACCTGCACGAAGACTTGCAAAAGAGGATCGCCGACATTGACAAGTTCATACAGAACTGCATGTCTCAGAAGGACCAGCTCGACGCCTTCATGCCCGCACACGGCGAGCAACTCTCCGCCATCCCGGGCGACGTGCGCTTTGTCGGTCGCAAGTACGCCGCTGTCGACTCGGCGCTGGGCGCGGACCTGCATGCCATCAAGCAGATGCGCGACCTGGTCAAGTCGGACGCGGAGGAGGCGAAGCTGAGCTTCTCCGCCGTGGACAACCTCATGCTGCCCAGCCAGTACCACGTCAACAACGCCCCGGGGTTCTTTGGAAACTCAAACAGGGACGGCTCCGGGGGCGGCGGCAAGGGCGGCGACGACGACGACAAGACGGCGTCGGACCTGGTCGGCTATTTCTCCAAGCAGGTCGACGAGATGGACGAGCAGATCAAGCGCTTCCAGAAGAACGTCCGCGAGATTGAGACGCACCTCGGCGGCGTGCAGCAGAACGTCATGGAGCAGGCCAGCCGGCTACAGAACGGGGGCGGCGCCTTTGGGGCAGGGTCGGCCGAGGACAAGCAAATGGAGCTGTACGCGGTGCTGAGGGACTTTGAGGAGAGTATCCTACAGGTCGCGAGCGTCGTTGGTGCTGCGAGAGAGGGGGTTACCGAGCTGCAGCTCGAAGATTTCAGGGGCAAGGGCCTGAACGGTGTGCATTGAGCTGTGGGTGAGGCAAAAGGCACGGTGGCCCGGCAGTGACCTTAGAGAGCGGGAGGGCATGAAATGAATACCCCGGATGCCAATGAACGGCGTCTATCTACCATGAGCACTGTGGGAACTCATCAACCCTACCGCGCATTTCAGAGAGCGCCATGGGCTGGCTGGCGGCAGAGCAGAGCAGAGCCGTTGGCTGGGTGACTTGTCCAGGCATCTCAGTGACGTGAATGATCTCGGTTGGGTATCAATTGACGCGACGACCTCGCGCCAGTGTGGGCCTCCATGCTAATGCTAGTACTCTCCCTCATCTCCGCCACCATCATCCATATCGTCGTCGTCGCCGTTATCAAAGTACCCTTCAGCATCATAGTCACCCCCGTCATCGTCGTCGTACGCGTCATCCAGCTCCTCGCCGTAGCCATCCTCGTCGTCCAGGCCCAGGTCGATGTCGTCGTCACCGTCGCCGCCGCCCTCGCCCAGCTGGTCCAGCGCCTCGAGGGCCTTCTGGTGGTCTACCACGCCGGAGCCGTCGGCGGCGGCGGAGGGCTCGGAGGGCATGTTGAAGATCTCCTCGGCGGTGCGCAGGCTTGTGACCTTGGACAGGGTCATGACCTTCTTCTTCCTCCCGGGCCTCCTGCCGGCGGCGGTGTGCGGCTCGTCATCGCCGTCGAGGGTGGCGTGGAGCTCGGGCGGGAAGAGCGCCTTGTTGAAGGGGCGCTCGCTGAAGTCGGGCAGGGCGCGCTCGGGCCTCCGCATCCGGGTGGAGGGCATCTCGACGGCGGTAAAAGGGTCCAGCGTGGCCTTGCTCTTGAGCCCGTAGCGCTGGTTGACCTGCTCCTGGCCGTAGGCGCGCATGGCAGCCGACGAGTCCCGCGAGCGCGTCGCTGTGTAGAAGGGCCCGTCGTGGACCTGCTCACGGAAGAGGAGGTATGACTTGACCTGGGACTTTTCGCGGACGACGAGGGGTGCTGGTATCGGGACGTCGTAGGGCTACAATGCAAACATGGGTCAGTCTGCGACGACTGGTACACGCACATGCACAGGCGCAGCCTTGCGTGGCAGCAGGAGGCGGGCATGTATCTGATGGACGTACGGGAAATGCCTCGGCTGGCCGGCCGTCCACCCTGAGTGTGGGATCTTCTTGCCACGGCAGCTGGGGCCCGCCGCCACGTCTACCGCCGCGACCTCCCCGTCCCCCGCCTCGAGACATGGCGACGGTGAAGTTCGGCAGTGGTTCGGAGAGAGGTAAAATGAGATTGGACGATCTGGAAGAGCGGAGGGCAGGGTGTGATAATATGCTTGGAAAGGAGTTGTGTTGTTCCGTTGACGACGAGTTATTCGCTGCCCCAAGTTCAGTCACACGCCGAGAAGACCAGCATTATCCAGATGTCTACTCTCCGAGTTGGCCAAATTTCAGCGGGGCGTCACCGGTGCTTATCGATAACACGGAGCTTCCGCCGATCACCAGCTCCATAAGCAGGGATACATTCTTAAGTACCCAGGTACCAGGTATTTAGGTACCGCACTGCACCGTACGTTTGGGTATACATGTGGACACAAGCATACCACACACGTAACCGTCGTGCCTAATTCTAGGATTCCTCCTTCTCCGACCTCACTCCGACCTCACTGCATTGTACATAAAGGGCAGTCAAGTGTGTGCGAGGGCTGGTCTGGCCTGGGACTTGGAACTTTACAGACTCACTCACTCCCCGTGGGGGTGTCTTACAGCCTTCAACCTCGACACACCACCGCCGCCCATACATACCGAGGCATACCGGGACACACCGGGACATACCATCCATCACCACCCAGTTGATTGTCTTGCAGTTCACATCACGATCAACGCGGCAAACATGGCAGACGGCCAAGAAAACAGCCTCCCCCTGGCCTCGCAGCTGGACGAGCTCGAGGCCCATCTTGATGAGCTTCAGCAACAAGATGACCCCTCGGCTCACTTCAACGCCTCGCTTTTTGACCGTATAAACTACCAGCTGGGGCCGGTCGAGTATCCCGAGCTCACGGCCCGCCTGCTCCCAAAGGTCGCCGCCATCATCAAGAAATGCGCCGCCGCCGCACAGTCGTCCACGGAAAGGGGCGGCTACCCGCCGCCGCTCATCACCCTCACCATAAAGCTCCTGCGGCCCCTGCCCTTCACACAGGCCCTGGAGCTCTGCCAGCCGGAATACCTCATCACAGCCCTGGCCTCCCCGGAGCCGTACATCAACGAGCTTGCCGTCGCCATTCTGGACAAGGCCTCCCGCTCGCCCTCTGACGCCTCCATCCTTGCCTCGACCCCTGGTCTCCTGGAGGCCTTCCTCGACCGCTGGCTCTCGTCCCCTGCCGTGGGCGTCGGCCACCAGGGCGTTCGGATCCTCGGGGACTTGCTGGACATCGATTCACCCCTCTCACAGCCCGTCTTTACAGACGAACAAAAACAGGCCTATGATATACGCCTTGTCCGCCGCGCCGCCCAGGGCCACGGTGCAGTGTGGCGCAGGCTGTTTGGTGATGAGTCACTATGCTGGCAGGTACTGCAGAGGATGGACACCGTCTTCCCGTCCTCGTCCACCGATCAGAGCGTCATATCCCAGAGGTCCTTCGCACAGGACCGTTTCTTGCGCCTGCTCCCGCGGCTGGCTGTCCTCGATTTTGCGGCTCTCAACAGGTCCACCTCGCAACTGTCCCCCGGCGGGCCCACCGTGTCTATTCTCGCCTTTGCGGTCTTGTTCATGGTCGACCGCCGGGGCGACGAGCTGGTGCACCTGACCTGGATCGACTTCATGCAGAAGCTTGTCGGCGCGCTGAGGGTCGCCGACACGGCCAGGCTGAGCGTCGACGTCCTCCGCGCTCTGGTCCGGGACGCCAATGACACGCAGCTGTTCGACGCGCTCTGGGGTATGCCGGACAATCTGGTATGGACGCCACTGGGTGAGGCCGACGCAATGCGGGCTTGGCTGAGGGAGGTCGCGCCGAGACGGCCTTTGAGGATAGAAGGGATGCTGAACGGCGACTAGGAGGGCCGGCCGGCCGGACCATCGCGCTTGGCCAAGTCTATCTTGATTTGGTAGTACTGGGTTTCTGGCAGAGGCTGAATTCGCCCGTGGCATTGCTGACGCCTTGCTACGCTCTGTCTTCCTCCAACCTCAGCCGAAGGGGCTCTTGACCAAAACGTCACCCCTGCGTCTGTGCCCATGCATATTGAGTCCATCGACTTTCCGGGTACCAGAGCGATTGAGACCACTTATGTAGGTAGGAAGCCTTTGAGCCGGAGCATCAGCAGCTTCTGGCCCCAAGGCTGACTGACGGGCGGATGTCATCAAAATCGTCCTTGCATGGACTCATGCGGTCGGCGCCTCGCAGATATGCCCCCAATTCCGAGTTCCAAGACTGGAACTGAAGACCCAGGATCACTTCAATGTTGTGTTCAACTCACACTCCTCGTGGAGAATCTGCTGCAAATGCAGACAGACCGAAGGGTTCGAGATTGCACGCCACATGCAGCTTCACCTAGTCTGGGTGCTCCAACCTGGAATGCCAGATTCAAACCTACCAAATTGATAGTCATACTCATGTTAAGCATCCCATCGCGGCAATGGATCCTCGTTGAGGTCAAAGCATGGGTCTCGCAAAGGCATTGGGGGCATCCGAGACTGAATGTGGCATAGTTCCCATAAAGTGATATCAAAGCTGGGTTTTACGAGCTGCTGAGGATACGCCACGGTGCCACAGATATGGGGAGCGCGCCTTGGAGTTAGTCGGACGCATGGGGTACACTTGTTTCTGCTTGTCTATTTGAGCATTGATGCAAACCTGCACCAGCTTAGTGCTTCCAACTAGGGAGGTTTACGCAAAAGTGGCGTGGAAGCAGAGGCTGCTGCCTCTCAGCGCAGATTTATCATAAGAGACGAGCCATACACAAGCAAACCAATCAAAGCGAGTGAGAGACAATTTTGGGCACCAGTGTGGATTCCCAACAACGCTTTGCTGTTGACCATCGAGTAACGTTGGCCCGGAGTGAGTGATCCAATAGTATGATCAAGCCGTGTTATTTCGGACATCAGTCTCCCCCGGCTACATCCACGCCTTGGCCTTTATTCTTCCGATGCCTATTATCCTAGCACACAGACCCCGAAACTGGTGCTGTTGTGTGGTTCTTTGTTCATGGTTCATTTTGTGCTCAATGTGCTCCGCGAGGAACTGAATTGGTATTAGTACATACACCCTGAGATACGCTACGCGTGTGTCTACTCCGCGGCGGGGGATTCATCCTCAGCACTTGGTCGTCGCATCGCTAGCAACAGTGACGGTTGCCCTTATCTCCCTCTTACAGCAGAAGCTCAAGAGGGTTCTCGACGACCTTCTTGAGCTCCCTCATGAACTCGGCGCCGACCGCGCCGTCGACGACCTTGTGGTCAAAGCTGCCGGTGATGGTGATCTGGTCATCCCACGCAACGCCGCTCTCGTTCTCGGATGGAACAGCGACCTTCTTGGGGCTGCCAATGGCCAGGATCGTGGACTGAGGGGGGTTGATGATGGCGGTGAAGCTGTCGACGGCAGGGTTCATGCCCATGTTGGAGATGGAGATGGAGCCACCCTGGTACTCCTCGGGCTTCAGCCTGTTCTCGCGCGCGCGCGCGGCCAGGTCCTTGACGGAGGCGGAGATGGCCTCGAGGCCCTTGCCCTCGGCAGCCCTGACGATAGGCGTGATAAGACCAGTGGGGGTGGCGACGGCCACGGAGACATCGACAGTGTTGTACTGGCGGATGCTGTCGTTTTGCCAGGACGAGTTGGCAGCGGGGACCTTCTTGGCAGCGGAGGCGATAGCCTTGATGAGGAAGTCGTTGACACTCAGCTTGTACTTGCCCTTAGCCGAGCTGTTGAGGGCCTGGCGGAGCTTCAAGAGCTTGGTGACGCTGATGGACGAGGAGACGAAGAAGTGGGGGTTCTCGCGGACGGACTGCTGCAGGCGGTTGGCAATGGTCTTACGCATGCCGCTGAGGGGCAGGTCCTCGTATGCGGCGCCAGGAGCGGCAGCACCACCGGTGGAAGCAGCGGAAGCCTTCTTGACATCGTCCTCGGTGATCTTTCCTCCGGGACCGGACCCCTTGACCGAGGACAGCTTGATGCCCTGCTCGATGGCGAGCCGCTTGGCGGCGGGTGTAGCGTTGGGCTCCCGCTGCAGGGCGGTCTCGAGCCTGCCGGAGGAGGCAGTGGTTTCGGGCTCGGGGGCGGGCTCCGGGGCGGATGCCGGGGGGGTGGACTCGTCCTTCTTGGGCTCCTCGGGCTTTTTCTCAGCGGGGGCGGCGGTATCACCGCCGGCGTCGGCGATGGAGAAGCCCTCAAAAGCAGAAATATCGGTGCCTTCTTCGACCAGGACGGCGATTGGCTGGCGGTGTGAGAGAAGGGTCAGCAGGGGTTGCGGTAGGAAATTGGGCAGGGAAGCGGTGCATTGGGNNNGGGGGGGGGAGGTGCTTGGGTCTTATCGCAACGCGAGACAACAACGTACGTTACCGACGGCGACATCCTTCTCGCCCTGGTCCTTGAGGACCTTGGCCAGAACGCCCTCCTCTTGGAACTCAAAGTCCATCTGGGCCTTGTCCGTCTCGATCTCGACCAGGACGTCGCCAGGGGCAATAGAGTCGCCGGGCTTCTTCTGCCAGGCGCCAATGTTGCCGGCTGTCATGGTTGGCGAGAGGGCGGGCATCTTGACGACGGTGTGAGGCGGGTACGAGGCGTACCATCTTGCCAGGCTGGAGGTGGTGGGCAGGGCTTGTCGGAGGGTGTTTCGCGACTGAAGGACTTGCCTTCGCAGTATTGGGCCGAGCATGGTGGGCTGTTGTTGTAAGTGCGGGTGTGGTTGAGATTGTGGTTGCGGGAAAAATGGCTCTCGGGGATCGAAAAAGGAAGAGGTGGATGTCCGGAGCTGCGCTCAGCAAAGTGCCACCAGACGGACGGGCGAGGGACCGGAGGGATTGCGCGTGGCAGCAATTGCTCTCTCTCTCTCTCTCTCTCTCTCTCTCTCTCACTCTCACTCTCACTCTCTCTTTCTCTGCTCAAGAGACCCGGGATGAGGAAGCAGGAGAAGAAAGTGGGCGGCGAGGAGGGGAAGTTGGGATGAGTTGAGGTGAGGGAGTGCGGCGCGGGTCGCCTTGACAAGGGTCGGGTGATAGTGGTGGTGGTGGTGGTGGTGGTGGTGATGGAGGACAGGTCCCGACGTTAGGGAGATTTCGGCGTGCGATCTTTTTTCTTTTCCCGCTCCCTGTTCGTTTTCTCGTTGGGGGAGCTTCCCGCCAGTGCCAGGCCTGCGAACCAGGATCTGGGAGCTCCGGGCCCTGCAAGCCCACAGGCTGCCCAGCCCCGCGGATGTACCCTCGTACCGCAAGGCGTTGAGCGTCGGGCTGGCCAGGGCCAAGGCCGCGCCATGCCGTCTTGGGACAAGTCCGACCCGACAAAAACCTGGCTTATCGATTGCTGGGCAAGCTGGGTAACCTGGGAATACATCCATGAACATGGATTTAATACACCTGGTGGGCGAATCTGCCAGCGCCGGGACGATGAGCAGCACGGCAGTGCAGAGGAGGACATGTAGGACATCGTCCGTGGCGTCAGGCGTTGGCCGTCTATTCCTGCTCCTCCTTCCCGCTTCCTGTTTCCACCCCTCCCTTTTCTTATCCTCTGGACACATGAGGCAAAGCTAGCAGCGCCGGCCAATTATACTTGATAGATGAAGCCCTCAATGAACATTGGTATATCGAGACTCCTTTGGGTGCAACTCACTCGCGCATACAACCACGTGGCAGGTTTAGCCGAGGATTAGAGCAGCAACAAACGGCTTAAACGCCGTTGAGCTCTGAGTGAGCACCCCTGCCATGACCCAATTCACTAACTGCTCAGGTTGGAGCAACTATAGTTCACGCCCTGCGTTCGATTAATCTGGATCCTGTGAACAATATCAGTCGGAGACAACTACACTACCCAGGTAGGTAGGCACCTGAGGTAGGTAGGTACCGAGGTATTAAAAGCAGATATCTGAATACTTGTGCCTTGATGCCTATATTGTTGTTGGAAGTTTTCCCGGTATCTTATGTGATCTCGTAAAGGTGGCTGTTTCATGTAATCCGCACCAAGACCATTTAATCTCCGGCCAAAGGCAACTAAGTGATGAAAACATTTGCTCTGTGCTGTCAGTTGACTATTTATTCCATGCCATGATGTGTGTACACGTCCTCGGGTAGATGCATGTGCGCGATATAATGCGCAGCTCAACCGACCGTTCGGGTTTTCTTGTGCTCCCCCATGGCACAGTCTCAGCTTACACTGGACTAACCGAGCAGTGGTTCTGAGAAGCGAGAAAGGGAGAGAAAGAGAGAGAAAGAGTGAGAGTGTGTGTGTGTGGTTGTGTGTAGAAAGCGCGAGATGACAGTCCGATGAGCAGCTAGCTATTGTGAGACTATTAATAAGATATGCTTGGAACGACTCGCTGGAGTACCGACACGGTGCTGTCCGGGACCCTTGGAACTGACTGACGGTGGGTCCCGGCCTTCGCATCCGTCGAGGACTCGAGGCCCAGCAATGCCAGCCGCGGCCCGTGCCTGAAGCTGCAACCTGGTCCCTTTTTCTCGGTCGAGGGGCTACGTATGTACGTCCTTGGTACCTAAGCAGTCTGCCTACCTTTACCTAAAGACACGCACGCAGGCACGCAGGCACGCAGGCACGCAGCCGTAACCCGCGAACCGCAAACCGCAAACCGCACCCACCGCCGTCGCCGTCGCCGTCATCAACCTCGATTAATTAACCTCGACTCCGGCCCGACACTGCTGCCCTACCCCCGAACCCGCCCCTTCCATGGAGCGCCGCTGCACCAGCTCCAGCATCGAGCCTGACTACTGACCCGTCAGCCGATCCCAATTGCTGCTGTTGCTGTCTTTCTCATGGGCTGACCCGCCTTGTCGATTCCTTTGACCGCAGGGAAACCCATTGCCCGCCCCTGCTTCACTGTCACTGTTACTGTCACCGTCACCGTGGCCGTCTCTGTCTCTGTCTCTGTCTCTGTTTCTATCTCTATCTCTGTCTCTGTCTCTGGTCTCTCGCTGCGTCTCCCCCCCCCCCGCAGCCACCCAACGCGGATGCCTCCTGACCTCCGCCCAGCACGGCCACGGCGACCATGAGCTCCATCCGCTTTGTCGTGTCCTCTCTGGATGCCATCCAGAAACACGCCGGCACCCGCAACAAGCCCCTGACCGACGGCGTCGAGAAAGCCCAGGCCGCCCTCAAGGAAGCAGACCCCCACCTGCCAGACCCCGAGATCATCTTCGCGCCTCTGCAGCTGGCCTCGCGCTCCGGCAACGTCCAGCTTACCACCACCGCCCTCGACTGCATCGGGAAGCTCATCTCCTCCTCCTACTTCTCCCTCACGTCCGAACCCCCCGCCAAGCCTCCAGCCGCCCCGGATGCCGTCGCCCCTGCTCCTCCTCCTCCCCCGGCCCAGCCACATGCGCCGCTCATCGAGCGCGCAATCGACACCATATGCGACTGCTTCCAGGGCGAGGCCACCCCGGTCGAGATCCAGCTGCAGATCATAAAGTCCCTCCTCGCCGCCGTCCTGAACGACAAGATCGTGGTCCACGGCGCTGGCTTGCTCAAGGCTGTGCGCCAGGTATACAACGTCTTCCTCCTGTCCAGGAACACAAACAACCAGCAGATAGCCCAGGGGACACTGGCGCAGATGGTCGGAACCGTCTTCGAGCGGGTCAAGACGCGCTTGCACATGAAGGAGGCTCGCATCAACCTGGCAAAACTCAAGAACGGCGAGAGCAGTGCGACCTTCGACCGGCGGGACTCGGTGGATGGTGAGCCTTCTGAGGCTGCGGCTGCAGAGCCTCCCGTGGCCGACAAGACGGCCGAGGAGGGCCCCAAGCTTACGCTGAGGGACCTGGAGCATCGCAAGAGCTTTGACGACTCCAACATGGGCGACGGGCCCACCATGGTGACCAAGCTGAAGGGGCCGCGCAAGGCATCGAGGTCCGTGTCAGAACAGAGCAATGCCGAGACGACAGCCACCGACCGCGAACAGGACGACGCGCATGAGTCCCTCGACACCGAGGATGAGATATACGTCAGAGACGCCTACCTCGTCTTCCGCTCATTCTGCAACCTGTCCACCAAGAACCTGCCCCCGGAGATGCTCTACGACTTGCGCGGCCAGCCCATGCGGTCCAAGCTCATCTCGCTCCACCTCATACACACGCTCCTCAATAACCACATCTCCGTCTTCACATCGCCATTATGTACCATCACGAGCACTAAAAGCAACGAGCCCACAAGTTTCCTCCAAGCCATAAAATTCTACCTCTGTCTTAGCATCTCCCGCAACGGGGCCAGTTCCGTCGACCGCGTGTTTGAGGTCTGCTGCGACATATTCTGGCTCATGCTGAAATTCATGCGAGCTCCGTTCAAGGTAAGTTTCCGCCCCCGCCTCTGGTCCAGCTTGAGCAGGCCCCTGATGTGCTGTGCAGAAAGAAATAGAGGTCTTCCTCAACGAAATCTACCTTGCGTTACTGTCCAGGAAAAACGCGTCTCCCACGCAGAAGCTGCAGGTTATCACAATCCTCCAGAGGTTCTGCGGCGACCCTCGCGCCCTCGTAGAGTCGTACTTGAATTATGACTGTGACAGCCAGATGAATAACATCTTCCAAACAATCGTCGAGGACCTGGCAAAATACTCCACGGCCAACGTGATAGTGAAGCCGGAGCACGAGCAGCAGTACGAGGAGAAGGCTGCAAAGACCAACCCGGCCGACTGGCAGATGAAGGGAATGCTCCCGCCCTCGCTGTCGGTGGCAAACATTGTGCCGCCCGAAGAACCCGAGAATGGGGTCCCAAAGGAGTATCAGATGAAGCGCGCTGCACTCGATGCCCTTGTCGAGTCGTTGCGTTCCATGGTCAACTGGTCACAACCCGACCAGACAAACGGGACAAGCGAGTCGTCCGACGCTGAGAAGAGGCAGTCTCTCGATGGTGTAAGGGAGTCAATCGATCCCTCGATCGCAGACGGCACATCGAAGATGGAGACGCCCGTCATGCCGTCGACGCCCACCATCGAGGATGACCCTGAGCAGCTAGAGAGGGAAAAGGCGCGCAAGACCGCGCTCGACAGGGCCATTCGATCTTTCAACTTCAAGCCTAAAAGAGGTATTAAGATGTTGCTAGATGGGGGTTTCATACCAAGCGACAGCCCCCAAGACCTGGCGCGTTTCCTACTGACCGAGGAGCGATTGGACAAGGCACAGATAGGCGAGTACCTAGGAGAAGGCGATGCGAAGAACATCGAGGTCATGCACGCTTTTGTCGACTCGATGGACTTCCACAAGAGGCGTTTTGTGGACGCTCTGCGCCAGTTTCTCCAGGCATTTCGACTTCCCGGCGAGGCCCAGAAGATCGATCGCTTCATGCTGCAGTTCGCGTCCCGCTACCTCGCAGGCAACCCCAATGCGTTTGCCAGCTCCGACACGGCATATGTGCTTGCATACTCGGTCATCATGCTGAACACAGATCTGCACAGCAGCAAGATTGCGAGGCGCATGACCAAGGAGGACTTCATCAAGAACAACAGGGGCATCAACGACAACGCCGATCTCCCCCCAGAATATCTCACCAGCATATACGACGAGATCGCCAGCAACGAGATCGTCTTGAAGAGCGAGAGGGAGGCCGCTGCTGCCGCTGGGGCGGTCGCTCCGCAAAGCAGCGGCCTAGGTCTCGGCCTCGGTTCCGTCTTTTCTAACGTCGGCCGGGACTTGCGGAGGGAAGCATACGTGCAGCAGTCCGAGGAGATCGCCCTGAGATCAGAGCAGCTCTTCAAAGATCTTTTCCGCAATCAGCGGAGGAACGCCGCCAACGCCGGTGTCAAGTTCATCCCTGCAACATCTTTCAAGCATGTCGGCCCCATGTTTGATGTCACGTGGATGTCGTACTTCTCGGCCCTGTCCAATCAAATGCAAAACTCCCATAATCTGGAAGTTGTCAAGCTCTGCCTTGAAGGAATGAAGCTCGCGGCAAAGATCGCCTGCTTTTTTGAGTGGGCAACTCCGCGCGAGGCTTTCATCTCGGTCTTGAAAAACACAGCAAATCTCAACAATCCGCAAGAGGTGCTGGCCAAGAACGTTGAAGCTCTCAAGGTATTGCTGGATCTTGGTCAGACCGAGGGCAATTACCTCAAGGAATCCTGGAAGGACATCCTCATGTGCATCAGCCAGCTTGACCGCTTACAGCTCATTACTGGGGGTGTCGATGAGAGCTCCGTGCCGGACGTGTCCAAGGCACGCTTCGTGCCGCTGCAGCGGGAGAACACCAATGATTCAAGGCGGTCCTCATCATCCAAGAAACACCGTCCGCGCAATAACACCGGCCCCCAAGGGTTCTCGACAGTCCTCGCCCTAGAGGCCAGGTCAGATGAGATAATCAAGACAGTGGACCGGATATTCACCAACACGGCCAACCTCGACGGCGACGCAATCGTCCAGTTCGCCCGGGCTCTGACTGAAGTGAGTTGGGACGAGATCAAAGTCTCCGGTGCACATGACAGGCCCCGCATGTACAGCTTGCAGAAGATTGTTGAGATCAGTTACTACAACATGACGCGTGTGAGGTTTGAGTGGACACACATTTGGGACGTCCTCGGCGAGCACTTCAACAAGGCTGGTTGCCACATCAATGAGACTGTGGTCATCTTTTCCATCGACTCGCTGCGGCAGCTGTCAATGAGGTTCATGGAGATTGACGAGCTCCCTGGCTTCAAATTCCAGAAGGACTTCCTGAAGCCTTTCGAACACGTCATGTCCAACTCCAATAATCTCAGGGTGAAAGAGTTGGTCCTCAGCTGCCTGATCCAAATGATTCAGGCCAGAGGCGAGAACATCCGGTCTGGGTGGAGAACCATGTTCGGAATATTCACCGTCGCAGCGCGGGACCCGAACGAGACGATTGTCAACATGGCCTACGAAAATGTCCTTAAGGTCTACAAGACCAGGTTTGGCGTCGTCATCAACCAAGGCGCGTTCACAGACCTCATCGTCTGTCTTACGGAGTTCTCGAAGAATATGAAGTACCAGAAGAAAAGCCTACAAGCAATGGAGACACTCAAGTCAATCATCCCTCAGATGCTCAAAACACCGGAGTGCCCGCTGTCTCGGAAAACTGATCTCAACGCTGCTCAGTCGAGCATGGCAGACATCAACCTCAAATCACCAGGACAACAAACACGCACATCAGTCGAAGAAGGCTTCTGGTTCCCCGTCCTATTTGCCTTTCATGACGTTCTCATGACAGGGGAAGATCTCGAGGTCCGGTCAAACGCTCTGAACTATTTCTTTGAGGCCCTGCTGAAGTATGGTGGGGACTTCCCCCCAGAGTTTTGGGATATCCTGTGGCGGCAACAGTTGTATCCAATCTTCATTGTCCTCCGGTCCAAGCCAGAAATGAGCAATGCGCTGAACCATGAGGAACTCTCGGTGTGGTTATCAACAACCATGATCCAGGCTCTTCGCCATATGATTACACTCTTCACTCACTACTTCGAGGCGCTCGAGTACATGCTCGACCGGTTTCTGGAGCTCCTGGCGCTCTGCATATGCCAGGAGAACGATACCATCGCGAGGATAGGGAGCAATTGCCTGCAGCAACTGATTTTGCAGAACGTGAGGAAATTCACGGTGGAGCACTGGTCAAAGATTGTCGGCGCATTCTGCGAGCTATTCGAACGGACCACTGCTTACCAGCTTTTCTCGGCCACGACGATGAACAACACGGCCTCGTTGGCGCCCGTGTCCAATGGCGTGGATTTCGGGGAGCCGCTGAGCCCCGGCTTGGAGGGGACAGATGATGACTCCAAATCCCTGAAGATCAACGGCGTGGATACGAACGGCCACTCTGACGATGACCGGCCGTCGACCGCTGCTAGCACCGCTGCGGAGGAAGATCCTCAGAGGACCCCGACAACAGCCAAGCCACTCGAAGAGTTCAAGCCATCGAGCAGCCTGCAGATGCCTCCGCCTCAGATCTCCGCCGCCCGGCGTCGCTTCTTCAACCGTATTATCAGCCGGTGCGTCCTGCAGCTCCTCATGATCGAGACGGTCAACGAGCTCTTCAGCAACGACAACGTCTACGCGCAGATACCGTCAAACGAGCTCCTCCGGTTGATGGCTGTGCTCAAAAAGTCATTCTTGTTCGCTCAGCGATTCAACAACGACAAGGAGCTACGGATGCGTCTCTGGAGGGAGGGTTTCATGAAGCAGCCTCCGAATCTGCTAAAGCAGGAGTCTGGGTCCGCTGCAACCTATGTCGCGATACTCTTCAGAATGTTTGGTGACACGGACCCGCGTAGGAGCGAGTCCAAGACCGACGTTGAGAACGCGCTGGTGCCGCTGTGCAAAAGCATCATCCGCAGCTACGTAACACTCGAGGAGGAGAGCCAGCACCGGAACATTGTAGCTTGGAGGCCCGTCGTGGTGGACGTGCTGGAGGGCTATGCAGCGTTTCCAGAGCAATCGTTCAAGAGCCACGTGCAGTCATTCTATGGTCTGGTCGTAGAACTCATGGCAAGCAAAGAAATGACCGGGGAACTGAGGGGCGCTATCCTGGGCGTGCTGAGGCGGGTGGGTGAGGTTGAACTGGGGATCAAAGGGATGGTCAACGCCGCCGCTGGCGACGAAGATCTGAGGAGGGCCAGCGTGGTGTCCACGAGGAGCGACGCAACAAGCGCACTGGTGGACCGTGAGGGTGTTGATGCCAGCGCCAGGATGTTTGGGAGGACGTGAGGGAGTGCCTGAGGGATGAAAGAGGGACAGGACGACACTGGACTAGACATTAAACTTCTTGTGTTCATAATTGTGCAAAAAAGGGTACGGGAATGTGTGGGGATATCCCATTCCCCACGAGGTAGTTGCAGAGGCGTTGGGGTGCGTCAATACCACCATGCTTCGTGGCACAACCCGCAGTCTGATCAGGAGCTGAATTTCATACCAGTCCAATCGTTTGGCTCCGCCAGGCAGACGTGACAGCTGGTTACATGTTGGCAATACTTGGACTGGGCGTACCAGGTGGTGCAAACCAAGACATTACATATGTACCAAGCAAACGTCATTCGTCTGACACCAGGGTACAAGCTGCCATTTCAGATGGGCATAACACTTTGATATTGGCGAGAGGTAGCCTTCATTCCCACAAGACCCTCACGACTAATTGACATTCGCCTGTGCCGAGACCCCCTCAGGAGCTTTCACTACGCCGCACCCGTATAAAGCAGCCTGTTGGGGCTGTTCTGAGTATCTTGAACCACGTCTTTGGTTGCAAGTTCCTCCAGACGAGCCTTGACCGCGTCCGGCGTGCTCAGGCCTTCCAGTTTCTGCAGATAGAGCACAACACCGGCGACGTGGGGCGATGCCATGGACGTGCCGTTCGTGACATGCGTCGCCGTGTTGCTGCCGATCCATATGGACAGCGTGTCCTCGCCCGGAGCGAACACGCTGATGCCTTGAAGGAAGGAGCATTAATACTAGTTCTGGGGAGTAATAAAGGGTGAGACAACGAGGCTCTTCGCAGAACTCACCTGGCCCATAGTTGGAGAGCGCAGCCCGCCTCCTCTCCCTGTCGACGCTCGCGACGGCGATGGCGCCATTCGCGCCGGCCGGCGAGATCCAGGTCGACGAACGATTGCCATTGCCTGCTGCGGCTACCAGAGTCATGCCCTTACGATAAGCCATCAGCACCGCGTTGTTCACAGCCGTGGAACTCGGCCCTCCTCCGGAGACGTTGACGACGGACTTCTCGGTCCGGTTATTAACGATCATGTCATTAAGTGCCCAGTCTATGCCGTCAATCAGGGCAGAGAAGGACCAATTTGTCGAGTTTGAGATCTTCACCGAGACGAGCTTGCACTTTTTGGCGACTCCATACTAGGCAAGATGCGAGGTCAGCTGGCTTGCCCATTCGAGGTTCCGTTCAATGTTCGCATCAGAGGAAAGCGACATGGTCTCCCGCTAGATGTAGGTGTAGCGGTGTAGACCCCGAGGCCAGTTTATGAAGGTAGCGAATGGAGAATTCTTCAGGGAGATTCAACTCACGCTGGTCGAGCCGATTGTTCCGGCGACGTGCGTGCCGTGGCCCGTGTCATCCACGTGGTCCTGTGAATTGAGAGCATTGTATCCGAGAGACGCCCGGCCGCCAAACTCGACGTGGTCTACATTTATGCCGCTGTCTAGGACATATGCGTAGTGACCCTCGCCTGCGGAGGCATCGTAGACGTAGTCAGTCGCTCCTAGGTCGCGATGGGAAATGAGGCTCTGCGTGGTTGAGGTCAATGGTAGAACAAGGCCAACGAAGAGGATCATGTTACGACTCACCAAGCCCCATGTGGCATTGGCCTGCGTGATTTGGCGCTGGGGACTGGACACAGGAGCAGTTGGGACTTGGAAGGCCTCGAACACTCCATCCTGTTCGACATGAGAGACCTTACTGGCGTGTCAGTACGAAAGCTCATCCGCTCTCGGCTCGGGCTACTTCACGTTTGGGTGCGATTTTATCTCCTCAATAGTTAAATCATCGAATTCGCCGATATATCCTCTGCATGAAATCAGAAGCGTGCTGACAAAATCGCAGCGGTGGTGCTTGGATCATCACGTGTGCCCACTAGACAGGTCCACCAGGAAAGCACGCACTTAAGTTGACGAAAGATCGTTCTGACGCCAGTAGAACCCTCCAGCGGCGCACGTTTGCCGTACTTCGACATATTACGGGTGTGGATACCGCGAGCCCATTGAGCATGAGCGGCTATATCGACGTCCTCTTTGAACTGGACTATGTAACTCCTCGGAGCAGAGTAGAGGTGAGGATCGGCGTCAGATGTAGGCACTGCCGCAACATATGGTGCTATTGACACGAGGGCCAGAAGTAATTTTTGCAACACGCCCATAGTGGCATAGGCAAACATGAATTTGAGAGAAGAGCGATGCTATAGCAAAGGCGAGTGTTTGGCATCCAGAGTTGGATCACGTCAAGATCTTAAACCACAATTGCGTGCTTCCCAATATGGCAGGTGATCTTCGCGGACAAGATTGCTTGAACATGTTCGTTCGTATTGTCGACTTGGCACCGCGTGGTTGCAACATTTTGTGGAGCCAAGCGCGTACATGGAGCGGTCCTGGCGGGCATGGTTGTTTCGCATGTATGCGCTGGCCCAACTTTGCGCTCTCAACTGTTTCCCGTCTTTGGCCAGCCAGGTCAGGGACTAATAAATAGAGCTGTTGAGTGCCGCTGCCTGTGCTGCCGGATACCGTTCAGCATTGTGCTCTTCCACCATATCAGATCCGACTGCATTTGCTGAATTAGTAGTAGCGAAGCGCAGGTAGGAACGATACCCTTTCAGGCAGTCCCACCGCCTGGTTGAATATACGAGAAGCCAAGCCTCGACCTGATGGTGGAGCTCCGCAAGCGCCCGCATTGCCAAGACCAGTGGGAGATAGAACTATGCCTGGTGTTCCGTTGATCGACACTCCGGTCTTGAGATCAGTCCCCCTTGTGCAAACCAGCTGAGCTGATGGAAGTACACTTCCATGTTCAAATGGCTCGAGGAGATGGTTGTACAGTTGCAATGGCAAAAGCTTCTCTCTGAGAATTGCTACTAAGTGTATATGTGTACCAATCCAAGGGCAGCACGATGACAAGAGCCGAAAGTTGACAGGTTAAACGTCACGTTATACACACCAGGCAGACACCTCGATCCGAGCTCATGCTCACCCAATGAGTGTTTACGTAACCCTACTCACATTGTATCGGGAAGCAGACTACTGAAGACAAGATCTAGACCTCCGAGATTGATGTTGAAGTTCAGATTGTAGCCGGGATCCTGAAGCTGGAGTCATGGTTAGTATATTAAATACCAGGGGAGCTTGAGTACCGCAGGCGGACGGCTCCCTGGGGGTGTTTCGGGCCGCCGTGGGCCAAAGCTTACAGAATCCCAATCAAACTCCCTGCTCAGCTGTTCAAAGTCTCCCATGCCGAAGAAAGCATCCTCGGCGGTGGATGACTGCGGTGCGGGGCCTCCCGTGTCCATCGACGAGCCTGCATCTGCTATGTTGGAGCCGGGGTTTTTATCGCCGCTCAGCGAGGCATGCATATCTTTGAGCATGCTGAGAGCCTCCCTTGCCGACTGGAGACAAGCTTGACGCACGGTATCCCTGAGCTCTTGCTCGCCCAGATCCTTCGTGAGGCCTTCGGCCTCCGCCAGGACGGCCGTACCGAATAAGAATCCTTTGACATTCACCTCGCCAGCCTTTATGCGCGCCCTCATCCACTCTACCGTATACCGAAGCACATCAAGCATCTCGCTTTCATCAACCGCCGGGCCCATGAAGCCCATTGCGGCTCCCGGCGTGCTGGCTGCCGAGGTCGTCGAGGTCGTTGCCGTGGTGCCGAAATCTAGACTTCGTGCGCCTTCAAGGCGCTCATCCAGTTGCCATATATATTCAAGCGTTGCGGCCACTGCTATCCGTCAGTCGCCTGTCGAAAATCATGAACCGAGTAGTCTGAAACATCGCGGAGCACACATGCGCATGTACTGTGGAACCGTAGGAGAAAATATTCACTGACGAAGACATTGTGTGCCGATAAATCGGATCGCTCCTGACCCGCAAATCAACAGTCGTCTAAAGTCGTCTGCTGAGCCAGTAGAACTATGAGCCATAACCACTTTATGATGCCTCAGACCGGCCTCAACGCATAGCCTTCTGCTGAAGAAGTAATGCGGGTCATTCCTCGCTAGGCCGAGCCAGGGCAGGTGGAGAGCCAGGAAGTACCTCTGCATTAGATGTTCGACTGTGCGGAGCTGAAACGGGGAGGGGCTGGGATTTTGGTTCTTGTATGCGCGCAGCAAAGCGTCGAGCGCCCGGGACGCGGCCGTAAGCTCAGTATTGATGGCCAGCGACTTGTCGTAGCTCGTCAAGGAGCGGAAGTCATTGAGATATACTGCGATGTCGATGCGCACCTTGATGCTCCTGACCAGCCCGATCTGGATCGAAGTGTCGGTGAAGGTGGCCAGAGGCTGGGGCTGTGGTGCTTCGGGTGCCGTATCCCTGAACAGGTCCTCGTCATTGTAGTTGCCTGGTGGTTTTGTGTCATAGTCAAAGGATGATATCAGGGGTGGGCCCCCCGAGTCCCTATCATCCGTCAGTCGCCAGCTACCAAGCCCGAGGTGATGTTTGTTGGGTTATGCAGGTGGGAAGTGGCATTAGGAGAATGATCGTGCCTACATGCTGGATTGGACCAGAATCTCCAAGATAGTGGCCCATACACGACGGCGTGTCTCTGCTGCGAGGAGTGACATTTTGGGAAGATTATCCGGGTCACGATGTAGACCGATATACAAGGCCATCCTCATCATTGAACCTGCGGAGGCCCAAACCAGATCCGAACCAACTCCACAGATATCACGTGCAAGGTGAATGAGACAGCATACCTGCAGTCCCGAAAGATTCATGCGGGACTTCTCCGAAGGCTGGAGCAGCCAGAAGCGAGCCTCATAGACCCACCGTACCGCTAGACTCCGGAGGGAAAAGTGATCATCATGAAACACGGCACCGATTGCCATACAGAGCTGGAGCTGAATCACAAAAGCCTGCCTCGCCCCCTTCGGATTCTGCCAGTACCGCGCGTACTCGAGCCTGAAAGAGGGGATGTGTAGGACCCGGTGAATTGTCTCGTAGGTTCTTAGGTACGCTTCCACCAACTCGTCGGCGAGCTGCTTGGATGGTACTGCAATGCGTATAGTCAGATTTCAAAGAACTGAGGGAGTAGTTCGGTGTTTCGAAAGTTGTGGGGCGGTGTGGTGATAGCCAGCATCGAGCATGGAGCTCACAAGGCTTTTGGGGAGAAGGCTACTAGAGATTGAAAAAGGTGTTCCTGAAGGGGTTTTACGGTTGTGTTTGCTCAAGTGACAGGTGCTTACTGTGGTTCCCAAATTCCAAGGACATTGTTTGAGGCACTCGCAAAGCCTTAATCTGGCGCGCTAAGATCTTGCTCTGGGCGACTGACTTGTAGCCTTCTGAAGTTTTGTCTGACTTTAATGACTCGAGGAACAACATGAGCCGTGGAAACTAGAGCTGTCAGAGGGATAGCGCTGGACATCGTGCCGTGGTTTCTAATGGGATAATTATATTTCGATACATGACAACGCGTTGTCTGTTTTGTGGCCCGGTGAATGAAAAGAAGAGAACGCGTGCGTGTTAGGTTTTGCACGTCGTGCGGAATCCAGGAATAGAGGGCAAGTGGGTTTACCGGGTGACGGAGGAGGCAGACCCCTACTGTGCGGCTGGTGTTGGGCTGGCACGTGGGGAGTTGTTCGGGACTTACAAGCGTCACTCCATGTATCCAGTGACTGTTTCCCAAGTACCTAGACTTGGCGAGGATTGCGTTGACGTTGTTGCTCGCCGAGTTTCCTTGTCCAGTGTTTGCGCCGCCGCTCTGTTGATCAGGCCCCTGATTCTCACCCGAGTGCCTCGTTCCTGGCAACGAGTTATGTGCGATCCCTGCGCCCTGGACCTGGAAGTGCTCTGACCCTAAGAACTTAGAGGCGGTCGGAGGATTATAATTCGCACTGTTAGAGTATGCTCTGTGGACGTCAGGCTGCTTAGGGGCGCCACCACTTCGTACGTCGATGAACTGGCCGAGCTGCTGCTCGAGCTGTTTGACTCTCTCGGCAAGCTGCCCGGGAGAGCTGCTGGGTGGAGAGGCCGTGGGAGTGAAGAAGGGGATGCTCGACAAGACGTCACGCTGCGGGTGTCGGCCATTGATGCCGTCTTCGAAGCCCCGGGTGCCATCTCTTGGCTCAATGCGCTCGTCCGAGACATAAGAACAAAAGGCGGCCCTCCGGGCGCGAACGCAGTTTTGGCACGGCAATTTGCGATCGCACCTTACCTTGCGACGTCGGCAGGCGATGCAAGCCAATGGCGGTCGTCGTCGTCTCTTCTCCGGCGGTGTATTCTCCATGATTAGTAGACTAAGTCTCTTAGCCGCTGTACGGAACGGGCCCAAAGCCAAGGGACAGACGGAATAAAGCGAGTATGACCGAGAAAGTACCTCTGTGGACATGCAAAAGATGGGCGTGGTGGCGTTGCAAAAAGGCGAGTTTAGAACAAGCCGAACATTATGTCCGAGCACGATTCTTTGTTCGGGCTGCATTACTTTGCGGGAATCCGTCGGCTTGCTTCCGCGGGGAATTCCAAAACACCGCGTCTTGGAAGGATTTGATTCGTCAGAGGCACGGACGAGCGGCCCAAAAAGAAGGACAGACGACGACCATCTTACACGACAGGCCCGGCCCAGCTAGCCCGCCGAAATGAGGTCCTACTGACCCACAACTCTCGTGCGTCATGAAGTCGACTTGCGTGCCAGCAACATCCGTGGACATTGACTTCGCGAACGCAGGCCACTGGGTTGGTCACGAGGTTGAATCAGTCAAGGAAAAGGTGCCTGAAGCATCAATTCCCATCGGACGCATCACGCAGCTTCGAGAACGTCTCTGTACGGGACTGGGGCCAGGGTGTGAGGGGGGAGCAAATACAAATGCCATGCAGACCTGAGAGTGACAAACAATCATGTCAGAAAACAAACACGATTACCTAGGTATTATTGAGACTTCTCTAGATGCCCAGTGTGTCTTTGCAAATCGTGCGGCCAAGACCATTCCTCACTGGAGCATCTGGGGTGTCGTAGACGGCCATAGTTTAAGGACCTCCAGGTGTCTTCATCTGTACTACATAATGCCGGGTTAGGTACGACTTTGAATAGCTGTTGATTCCTATTATGCTCGGGGGGCAAGGCGTCCACGGGTGACGGACGAGATGCAGTATCATTGGAATTCCGGCACCACAACCTGTTAACATGGCACGCATTATAGACGATAGGCAACTGTAGCCTCCTTCCTATCTATACGGCTTTGCACTGGTCATCCTAGATTCATCGGGGCTGAAATCAAGCTCGCGCCATATTAAACCACAGGCTTAGCCAAGGTGGGTGATCCGGAGGATCGTCTCCGCCGACTGCAGCTCACTATGGACGCGGTTAATCAGTGGCTGACTACCTTGGTAATCAATTGCCTTGTCGGGCCGGCAGAAATGCCCATCGAATGGCGACGTCTCGCCTTGTATGGTTCTGCGATGAAACGAGGACCGACAGGAAACACAAAAATGGACGTAGGCAAAGTCTGAAACGATGCATCACGAGCGCTTCGAACCTTGTGGCTACGTGAAGCCCTGATTACCAAAGAATGGAATTTGAAATAAGGTAAAATCGCTTGAAGAACCGTCCGAGACCTATCTCGGTGGGTACTTAACTACATGTAAGTACTTGAGTAGGTACTCGGCTTGGTGCCACGGCTTTCCTAGCCACTATGGCTAAGTTGTCCGATGCTACCCTTGCTTCAGCCACAAAAGATAGCAGCCTGTTTGGAAGCATAGTAACCTTGTGTATTTATTGAACGGTGGAAGGGTTATAAGGAAGGAGTACCTTGCATGGTTTGGGGCCCTCCACGTCGTGGAAAACCCAGGTTACAATTTCCTGAATTTTGGCCTTCTTGACAAGCCTCTTACGAAAGATGGTCAGCACAAGCATCTGGATTCTGGCTTATGCCATGGCAGCCGCCGCAAATCCCCTCAAGACCATAGGGGCCACCTTGTCCACCGCTGTGGCTGATGAAGCGCCTCAGCAGGCATCCACTCTGTCGCCCAGCTTCGAGCCCCGCGAGCTCGCCGTCACTACCACGCTCGGGGTGAAATGCACAGTCACCAAGGTAGTGGGCAGTCCTGTCCAGGGAGATCCGACCCTTACCAAGTACCCCCTCACGGTGACCTCTACGGCGGCTACGAATTGCCACGGCTGCAAGTTGAGCGTGGTCACCCGCTCGATCATCACATTGGAGCCGGCCAAGTACACAAAGACGGTGACAGCTCCGGATCCGACGACCGAGTATAGTTGGGTGTGCTTACCGACTGGGTTTAAAGAGTAGGGCTGGTCCTTGCAGGTATATTTTGGTAAAGGAAGACCTGGAAACGGCCAAAGACTACTAGGATCGCTGCTGTCGCTGCAGCAGCAGGCTTGCGGTCGGTAGTAGCCAGGGGTAAAGATGGAAAGACGTTGACGTTGTCAAAAGAGGTTGTAGGTTTGGGCCAGTATACTTGGGCCCGAGGTCTACAGCGGGGATGAAGGGGCTGCTGTACTTGGGTAGCTGGACATCTGCAGGTAGATCCAAACCAGGTACCCAGCCAATGCACGCCATCTTCGCTCCTTAATCGTATCGCTGTGGAACCAATCTTTGATCTAGCCCGTCTGAAACTGAGGCCTGGAGCTTCAAAAACTCTAATTACAGCTTTATATTTGTGTGTTGGCCCCAGAGTGGCGCTTTGAGCGCACCTTGAACCAAGGAAGGGAGTAACCCAGGCCAGAGCGTTTTTGCCCATGAATGGCAACTGTTTCCCGGCCTTGGAACCGAAGCTCACACGCTTGTCCCGCTTGGCTGGATTCTTGCTTCCAGTGCTCTGGACGCAGCTATGATCAGGCAGTCCCGGGGGGTGGTAGTTCCTACCCAGGCGCGTGACTACGTAATACACCAAAATACTACGAGCTTCGCAGGTCTGAGTGGTTGGCAAGGGAAAGGCTGTTTGGTGGGCAGCAATGTTGTGTTCTTGCTGTACGGGTTTCTGGCCACGAGAGAGTCCATGGGATAAAGTGCGGATCTGTTTTCCGTCAGACTCTGTCGACGACATGGTTCCGGTCCCGAGAGCTTGCCATCGAATGAGGTTTTGTAACGACGATGTGTGTTTCTCGCTCCCGCGCGGGATCGAGTGGCAGTTTTTAGGAAAAGGAGAGGTTTTCTTTGTTCGAACTTTCGTGGCTATGGGGGACGAAGCTGTGAGAACGAAAGAAAGAAAGCAAACGCCGAAGCATCAAAGGACCAAACGCGGGGCGATACTGGAGCACGGGTTGGATTGTCCCCTTTGTGTTGTCTAGCACGAGTCCAATGTCCAAAGGAGCCAACACAGGATTCAGTTCGACACACCCACGGCTTGCTTGTTTGGTATTTCGCTGGGGCATTAGGTGATTGATTGGCTGGATGATCGAGATCAGTTCAGACACGGGCCACGCCCTCTATAGAAAACCGCGGTGAAGAATGAATGCCTCACGGACCCGTGGTGATCGCGGCTGGAGCCATCTTGGTAAGCCCGCGCGCAGCATACCAGCAGAGATCATGCGAGGAGGCTCGCCTAGATGTAGCACTGGCAGTCGTCACTCACAATGGGGCAAGGGCCAGCTGGCGGACAGCACTTGTCACGGTAGGAGCAGAGAGAGACGAAGGGGAGTGGGAACAAACACGCAAAGGCGCGACCAGACAAACAGAGGGGAGGAGGAGAGGGATCTCTTCGTCGCATCGCGAGGCAAGCTCACGAGTGCAATGAAAAGAGGGGGGGCAGAAGGGGCCAATCAATATTCTTTCCAACTCGACGCTCCACCGCTTGCAGAGCCGTATGCAGTGGACCCAAGTCCCACGCCGGATGAAGGGTTGGATTGCAGAGCCATAGGCAGCAGGCCGAGACCCACGCTGGATGAAGGGCGAGCCGCGCCTGTGTTCAGACCAATCATGGTAATGTCGACAGATGTAGATGGGGGTTGTCGATGTAAGGTGGGTCGGAGGGGCCAGAGGCCGCTGAGGTGTGCCAGGAGGGGTTGTGGTGATGTGAAGAAGAAAGAAAAGGGGAGAAGGTCCAAGGGGGATGCGTCTGGGGGTTTAAGTACTGCAAAGGGGAGCCTGTTGCTGATTTGGAACCGCACAAAAGGTACGTACCTTGCTTGCTGCGCCCAGGGCGAGGCCAGCAGGCCAGCAGGCTAGCGTGCGGCTCAAAAAATAGACTCGTCTGCGGGAAAACAAGCTTGCGCTAGCTGCATCTTGACAGCTTTTGTGGGCCCACAGCCACCCACCCTCAACGTCAACGCCAGGGCACATGGCGCATTGTCTCTGTGATCCTGAGACGCAATTTTATTCTAAAACACCCAAACTACAGGAGCTTGATCTTAGTGATCTTCTCAATCTTGCAGATATCTTTTCGTACCGATCAGACGGTTGGTCGTGGAAGGATCAGTGGACTTCGCACATGATGCTACATTTGCCTCCTCCGTCTGCAAACCTGGTCCCTCACACCAAAGCCACCCAGCCAAAAAATGCTTGCGATTTGCCTGCACCTTTCCTTATTTGGGACCTGCTGATTCTAATCCTTCCCATTTTGGGAACCTCTGATTTCGATGCCCCTTCGCACCACGAGGCCCTTCCTCACTTGTATTGATTGCATTGTCTTCCACGGCGTCTATCCATGCAGAGTCGTTCCCTGGCTCCGACTCCCACGGTCAAGCACACGTAGACCCCGCTCACTTGCAGGGCTCACTTGCAGGGCTCAGGCAGCATGCTCAGATCTGTTTCTGCAGCCATCTTCTGTAAACTCCTATGCATTACTACGAGCCTTGCGATGCCCCAAACGGGACTTGACCCCAAACGGGACTCGACAAAGGTTGCCGACTGCCACATGGCATGGCCGCCGCTGTTATGTGCTTCTCGTATTGCTGCCTGAACGTGAATTCGCCTTAGTCCTCCACATCCAAGCCCCTGCCAGTGGCCCACGCGCTCCACCTTGGAACGGGCTTGCGCGGCCTGAGGCGCTCCCCCGTCTCCCTGTCAACTTGCATCTGATGCCCGAGACGGCTTCGCTTTTGTAGATGCCGCGGGGCGGCCGAGGCGTCGTCGACTCGGAACGAGTTGCCCTAACGATTGAGCTCCCTGCTCTGCGGTTGAGCGGCGCCAGATGGCCTTCTCGACTCCTCCATGCAACCATACAAAAGCATTCTTCCAGGACCAGCACCGTTTCCAGCACAGACATCGCGATTGTTTCATTTACTAATGTCGCTCGCAGCTCGCTCGCCTCACCACCCCAGAACAAGCAATGATATCGAGAAAGCCTTTGACCGATCCGCTTGCACGTCTGCGACCTTCCAACACATGGTATAAACACAAGCAGAAGACGTGGCCACGCCAAATCCAGAAAGAGAAAGAACAGGAACAAGAACATTATAGCTATGAGGGCATCTGCTTCCAACTTGGAAGCCGTCACTACGGGTGACTCATCGCGGTGCCTGCTTTGTTTCGCGCTCTTGTACGGCTTCGATGGCATCCCCAACCAGCTTCAGAAATCTATCCTGTTCCATTACGTACCTCGTCATCCACCACACTGCAGCATTGTGAGTCAGCTTTCAGAGGACCAAGGAAGAATCTTCATTGGGAAGTAGGGGGGGATAGGCCGCACTGTGCCCATGAAAGATGTTATTCCTAAGCGGGTTAAAAACCCCCCCCAGGAGCTGCTTACTTTCCGAAGCCTCCTTCTTCTCGCAAGTGTGATACCACTCGTCGCTCGCGGCTCGGTTCTTGCACATCATGTACGATTTCTCTCCGCCCGTCGCCTTGGGATCCGAGCACACAAACGACCAGTCGTCAGGGTCTGTCGTGTAGCTCCAGCACCTGGAGGTGTCGAAGGGGAGGAACGAGGTCCCGTCGTCTGGCATTTGCTCGAGCTCTCCATTGGGGCCGGGGTAGCAGTTCCCAAGCACCTTGTTCGCACCGGCCACAAAGTACAGTTGTCCCGTCATCTTGGCGAGGTTGCGGAAGCCCCGATGGCACAGCCTGTCCGGTTGGATCTCGACCAGAGCTCCTCTTCCTTCCTCCATGAACATCACGTGTGTGAACGCTGCGCCGTGCATTCCCACCAGAACATCCGTGTCCCGTGCAATCTCGATCTGTTCCTGGAATGGCTTGCCTTCAAAGTCCACCAGACGAATCTCCGCCACGTTCGCAAATTTGGCCCTGGCTGCCTCGAAGAGGTGCCCATCAAGACCAATCAATACACGCGAGTTTCTCCTGATGACGATGCTCACATTGAGCCTCGGTAGAGACGGTGACGGGGAAAGATTGGATGCCCGTGGGCGTGTCGCATCGCGCTGGCGCTCGCGGGGGATGCCGTAGAAATCAAAGACTCGCTGCGTGAAGACCCGGAGGACAGCATTTTCGCCGCAGTCAATAGTCACCCAGTCCGACCAGAGCGGGTTGGCAGCGCCCGCCAGAGGAATAATCAACCTGTCCACTGGCATGGTGCTTGCGTCTTTCCCAAGGCTCATACCGCTTCCTCTGCTGCCCACCCACTCAGCTAGCCGTGCAGGTTTCTTGCCCGCGGCTAGTTGGAACAGCTCAAAACAAGGACCATCAGGTAGCTCGTCAAGGATCACTATCTCGGTCCGTGCAACGTCCTCGGGGCTGTACAGGGCTCGGTCCCCCGAAGCCGGGTCAGGCGTGCTGCGCAGGACATCCAAGGTGGACAGGATCGCCATGATCTCGTTGAGACAATGCCTAAGGAGGGAACCATGTCAGCCAGCTGTCGGCCAGCTGTCGGCCTCCCGTGTCCCGAGTGAGGAACCCGCAGATGCAGTCACAGAATCATGAAGTTTCCGTGGTCCTCACCGGGGCGCCTCTTTGCCGCGCAGGAAGAAACCGGCCGTCGCACAACACTGACCAGAGATTTTCGTCTACCTCTCGTTTTAACAAAATCACGAGGCTCTTTTCTTTGGGGCTAGGTGGCTCAACAGCGCCTCCGGAAGGGAAATCGGACGTCCGTTCCGGCTTCATATCGATCCATTCCTTGAAAATATACCTCGGTCCGGTCAAATACTGGTAAGACTGCAGGTCCTCAAATGGGGCTGCGCCGACCGATTTTTCATGGTCAGACAGTCCTCGAATCCGGCAGTCGAGTGTGAACTTTTGCTGCTGGAAGTCAAGGGCGACGCCTTTTTGAGCCAGGCAGAACGAGTCCAACGACCCGCTGGCGAAAGAGCCCGAATTCACGGTGTGAAAGCATGTCAGGTCGGTTGTCGACCTGTCGGAACAATACCCTGCTCGGCGGTCTCGGAAGTCCTCGATAAACTTTTTGCTGAACCTTTCCTCGCAAAATTGAGACTGCGGCTTTGAACCCCCCCACGAGCCTGTGGTGTTGTACTCAGACGGGAGCGGGAGAGTCCACACGACAGTCTCGTCGTCATCTAGCTGCAGGACCCCATCGTCGAGGGGCTTGTGCTGCTCCTCAATGGCTGATAATGGCCCGAGACCCCATCTCGGGACAGGCCGAAGGCTGAAAAAAATCAGTAGCACGACGCATGACAGCAAAAGTGCATGTTTTCGTCCAGTTGAAAACAAGCCAGCCATGGTGCCGGCAGCAGGCCAAATTTACAGGTCAGCGCAATGAAGTAACATTTGAAGCTGCCAGAATAAACCTGCGAGGCAAACCCACGTCGGGAGAAGAGCCTGACTCATTCACCGCTTTTATACTTTGCTGCGGGATCCGTTCCCCTGGAAAATCAATCAGGGGCTTATATAATTAATTATATTCTCAACTTAAATACAAATCTCTTTATTTTAAAAATTAAACTTAAATATAAATAGTTTTTTAATATAAATATAAAGTTTAGAAAATAAATTAAAAAAATAAATTATAAATAACTTTAATATTTAAAAAACAATAATATTATTTTAAATAAATATTAACGTGGTTTACCAGTGAGTGGCCAGTATCAGTGAGTGGCCAC
>LJJS01001268.1:440-18332 GCA_001447215.1 Diaporthe aspalathi
GAAAAGTAGCCACTCACTGATACTGGCCACTCACTGGTAAACCACGTTAGTCAAAATATACCTTTTTATAATTAAAAAACCAGCTTAAATCTCGCTGTATAACTTTTCGCTAAAGTATAAGTTGGCTATAGGCTGCTTATATAACAGTTTTAATTTTTATGCGGCTTTAAGCTAGTTTTAATTAGCTTTATTATAAGGCTATTGCTATTTTTTTAATAATAACCTGTTTTTTTTATAACTTACTATTATTAGCATTATATTTATTATTAAATGCTAGGTTTTTAAGCGTTTACAACTATATAAAGGGACTGTTTACATTTTGTTTTTTTTTTTTTAAAAAAAAAAAGAGAGATGTGTCCGGATTTACAACAAAACCAACTACTACGCGCGCAGTGTCGGCTGCGACCAGTATGAGTCAAGAGTCCTGCTTGGTCCCACGGAAGACTGTGGGAAATGCAGTCACGCAGACATTAGCAACATCTAAGTAAAAGTATTAGTTCTGCAGAGCGCCCAAACGCCATGTCACAAAACAGACATGTCGTAACCTCCGCTCTGAGCAGATGTAGTTGATGGTCGAGTTTGAATGAAACCAAGCCAATACGGGAGTACCACCTAGATACATTGCTAACGACCGGAACATTACATCCGGCAACATTTGATGAGAAGATACAAGAATGATTTGTATACACTTACAATGACGCGCTAGGAATGGGAAAGCCAGGGAGATTCCCAGGTTGCTAGTCCTCTTCATCTCCACTGCATGCCAGTGTTGAGCTTCCATATAAACGGTGCGGAAGAAGTAATGTGAGAAGATGAGACTCAAGACCAGGAATTGCACCAAGTTAGACACATCTTGGTACCCAACTCTATCCTTTATTCAATATGATCTGTGTGTGGTGGCCGGATCTGGCGAGATGTTATGTATGCTCGTCGGATCCTACATACACTCGAGCTTGAATCGTAGAGTCCGCTGCGAAGATTCACCAATGTAACTGGATACAGACCAGCCATTGTTCCTATATCTGTGGGAGCCAAATTTTAGGACCTGATAAGCTACGCCTAACTTTGAACAACTGGCGTCTAAGTGAGACCGCGCTTTGCCTAACATCGAAGGGTTGAAATCGTCGCGATCCCAAGTCCATGTCAGATATGCAGGATTGCTATTCGACTCAGACATCCTCTTCCTCGACTTCTCCAAAAGGATAATCAGTGTATCCTTCATGTTCATCCGCAACCGCGCTCCCATAAAACGTCTCCACATTCCACTTCGTCAACTTCTTCCCCAGCCTGAGCTTTTCCACGAGATCGGGGTTACTGATAAACCACCTGCCAAAAGTGATGGCGTCCACCTCGCCCTTCTCCACCTCCTCCCAGCAGTTCTCGCTGTTGTAGTTCCCGGTCGCCAGTATCGGCGTCGTCTCCAGCACCTCCTCGAAGTGTCTCAGGTGGAGGTCCTCGACCGTGGCGGCCACCTTGCCCGACCTGATGGCCGTGTAGATGTTGTCCATCTTGGTCTTCTCCTCGAGCAGGAGGTCGGCCGACGGCTGCGTGAGGCACACGTACGCGACCCCCCGCTTCTCGACCTCGCCCAGCGCGTAGCGGTAGTTCGCGATGGGGTCCGAGTCCAGCGGCACCCAGACCGTGCCCCACGGGCTTATCCTGATGGAGACCCTGGAGCGCCCGACGGCGGCGATCACCGCGTCCAGGACTTCGAGCGTGAGCCGGGCCCGGTTCTCCTTGCTGCCCCCGTAGGCGTCAGTCCGGAAGTTGACGTTGCTGTTGAGGAATTGATCGAGGAGGTAGCCGTTGCCCGACGACTGCCGTCTCGTCAGTTTCCACACGCGGTTTTTTTTACCCCAGACTGGAGGGTGGCCATGACCTACGATCTCGACACAATCGAACCCAGCCTCGATGGCGCATCTCGCAGCATGCACAAAGTCATCGATCGTGTCCTTGATGTCCTGTAATGTCATCGGCTTGGCCGTCTCGTGAGGCACTTTGATGCTTCCGGGGTTGAGTCTGTTAAAGTAGCCAATGTTCGTTGCGGACGAGCTCAGTGGCTTGCGGCCGAGCGAGGCCGAGACTGCAAAGCGCCCAATCTAACGAAGTCCTCGGATCAGCACCCGAAGCTTGACATGGCCAGTATAGAGGGGATTGACATACATGCCACAGCTGACACGCCATGAACCCTCCCTTGGCATGCACGGCATCCGTCACCTTCTTCCACTGCGGCATAGTTAGTACTAGTCTCTGCGGACATCAAGAAGCTACAACACGGCCCAGGAGTTTTGTCCAAAAGAAAAAGGTGTCTTTCTCATGATTCAAGCCCTCCCGAGAAACCAGACATCTTGGGGGAACGCCTGGGGGATGAATGTGCACATACCGCCCTCACATGCTCAGGCGCAAACATTCCTGGTACGCCGTGTTGGTTTCCAGCCTGAGGCCACTGTCAATTCCCGCCTGCCCATTTAATCACCGAGCGATATCTCAAAGTAGAGCAACGCTTCGCCCAGGCGGAGTGACAGACCATCAGGCTCGGGTGCATGCCCTCAGAGATAAGCAGCCCTCCTTTCGTCGCTCTTTGAGCATAATACTCCACGACAGCTTCCGTCGGGACACTACCGGGGCAGCGTAGGCGCGTCAGGGGCGACATGATGACCCGATGCTCGAGATTCATTGCCCCGAGCTTGAGGGGGCTGAATAGCTTGCGGCTCTCGAGGGGTGAAGTAATGGAACCCATAGTGTTGGATACAATGTGTTGTGTGATTTGTTAGAGGAGGAGTATGGTGCTGTACCGTGAGTCTCGGATGGTTTTGGTAGTAACTAGTTGAAAATGATGTTGTATTTGTACCATTTCATGGCTTTAAGGAGGGCGATCATTCTACAAATTCAAGTCCGGCCCAAAGCTCCGGCTGCCGCAATCATGAATCATTTGTTGAGAAAGCTTTGCAATTAAGCTGGAGAGAGAAGGCAAAGACTCAGTGCTAAATCACTGAGTCGGCGGCAGCGAGCAAGGTGGCCCACCGACTGTCCCAACAAGCAAAGATGAGTAATTAAGACGCTGGGAGAGTGCTATGTAATTTATGCACTAACCGGCATTGGGAAAAAAACGTCAGCCGGCTGTTCACTAATCCAAGCAGGGGTTTTATGACACAATGAACTTTTTGCGATTACTGAACACATCCTGTCGAGGGGAGATAGCTGGTCCCACACTTATCAGCCTTGGTTGCGAAGGGCGGTGCCTCAACCACAACGACACCCGGGGCCTTGATGAGCCCGTTTGTGTTGGGTATCGCGGCATTGAGTGAGGTGGTCCTTTTCTGATGCAGATGATGTCAGACTGGGAATAAGCTGTTTTACGTTGCAGAAGGCAAGGCTTGGATTGGGGCTTGGACTTCCTGCCAAGGTCTTCGAAAGACTGAAAAAAAAATTATGATTATCAGCGTTGTGTCGGGGCACGTCTTCACACATGATCACAGTGTCGCCGCGAGGCTGGGGGTTGATTCAACACCAGTAGTATTTTCAAAGTTGGCTCTAAAGACATGCTAATGCTGCTCCAGCTATATAATCGCTCAAATTTGGTATTATCCAGACCCAGACCCATCCCAAGACAAAAGAAACGTTATAGTCAATTACAAAGACAACGTCAAGGCACCCAACTCCCTTGCGCATCACACATTATGTAGCGGGAGCCGGCTCAGGCTTCTTCGCGGCGTCAGACCGCGAAGACTCGGTCTTCTCAATCGCGCTGGCCACGACCGCGCCTTTCAAGTCGAGTGCCACGGGGTCGGGCATCTGCGGCAGCGAAGGCGCCTCGTCATCGCCCAACTTCAGCTCTGTCGTGCGCGGCGTCACGGCCCCGCTGCCGACCTTGGTCTCGGCATCGCTCGGCCGCCTGGAGCCGTTGAGGGTCTCCTGGGGGCTCTCCTGGACGGCGTCGAGCCTGAGGCCGGCCGGGCCGGCGGGGTTCAGGTGCAGGCGCGAGTTGCGGTGCGACGACAGCCTCTTGTCCACGATGCGGGCGATGTTGTTGTCCTGCAGCTGGTGGTCCGTGGCAAGCTCCTTGTTCATGTCGTAGTGCCTGATGGTGAGGCTGATGAGGAGAGCGAAGGCGCTGATGCCCAGGTAGACCCTGAAGACGCCCTTGAAGCCGTAGACGTAGCCGTCCACGATGGTGGTCTTCTGCAGGGATGCGGGCATCTCGAGGAGCCGCACGATGAAGGCCTCGGCGTGCTTGGCGATCTCCGCCCCGTCGGGCAGGTCCGACCACGACAGCTTGAGCGCCATGATGTTTTGGAAGGCGGAGCCGCCTATGCCCACGCCGAGGGCGGTGCCGAAGTGCCGCAGGAAGCCGTACATGGCTGCGGCGGCGGCCTCCTCGCCGTCGTTGCAGATGGCCTGGGAGGCGAAGTTTTGCGCGTTGAGGGTCGCCCCGTGGCCGAAGCCCAGGAGAATCAGCGTGACGACCCAGACACCGATGGAGGTGTCCGCATCCCACATCGTGAGCAGGCCGCAGGTGATGGTTGTGACCACCCAGCCTGACCAGATGGGCCATCGGTAGCCGTTCCAGCGGGTGATGAGGACGCCGGTGATGATGGATCCGGGGACCAGGGTCAGCATGGCCGGCAGGAGGGCGAGGCCGGTGTGGATTGGCGAATATTCAAGCACCGACATGAAATAGAAGGGGATGTAGTAGAGCTGGCCGAAGAGTATCAGGCCTTGCACGGCGCTGCAGACGTAGGTGGAGATGGCGCTGATGTTGTGGAACAGCGAATGGCTGAGGAAAGGCTCTTTCGCCATGTACTTCTCCCAGGCAGCGGTACCTCCAAGGCCAACCACACCGAGGATCAACGGGGCGAGGGTGGCCGCACTGGACCACTCGAACTGTGTGCCACCCCATGAGATCGCGATGAGGAACAACGCCGCGGAAGCCATGAAGATGGCAGAGCCGACCCAGTCGACACGCCCGAGCTTCTGTCCCAGCGTCTCAACCTTTGGCTTCAGAGTGAGAAGAAAGGGGATGGAGACGAGACCGAAGGCGCAGAAAGGGAACATGATGTAGAAAACCCAACGCCAAGTTGTGTTATCGGCGATCGCCCCACCGAGGACGGGTCCGACGCAATTGCCCAGCGCCCATGCTCCTTGGACCGTTCCGTACCACTTTGGCCTTTGGCGCAGAGGGACGATATCCGTGAAGATGACCAGACTCAGAACTATGATTCCTCCGCCACCGATGCCCTGAACAGAGCGGCCGCCCAAGAGGGTGGCGATACTCGGCGCGACGGCACAGATGATGGAGCCGATTGTAAACATTAAGATGGAGAACATCAGGAGGATGGGTCGGCCAAAGATGTTGGAAATCGAGGCCAGGAATGGCATGGCGACGGCTGTTGATAGGAGATACGCTGTGCCGACCCAGAAACTCTGAGTCGTAGTTCCGCCAAGGTCTTCTACAATGGCCTGTAGAGGTATCAGGTCAGTACAGCTACACTAAACAAGGTGGATTCGGGGATCTTGTGAGATTAGTGTATCGACAAGAGGTCTCTTACACTTAGTGAGGTGACTATGATACATGCGTCGAGTGAAACCATGAAGCTGATGACACTCAGAGCGACCATGATCATTACTTGGTGAGTCGTCGGCTTCCATTCTGTCTCTTGTCGAAGAGATTCATCAGCCACCTCAAGCTTGGCTTCGGGCCGCTGCTTGCTGTTGCGCTGGAAGAGGCCCATTCTGATCCAGTGGTGAAGTGGAGCTGGAGGAGGGCGCTGTCGGCGGTGGAGATCATTGAGGCTTGTCCTTGATCACTCCTGAGAGGAAAAACGTAAAATCTGATACCGTGGTCGATAGGCTCGTGTTCAGCTTTGTACCAGGCTGGGTTGTTTTGAAACCACTGGGACAGCCGTGCGAAAATGAGAGCAAGAGACGGTATGCTCAAGAGAAGAGGTTATAGGGAGACGGGAAGACTGTAGAACGTAGAACGTGCAAGTTGGGGCCTAGGATATTTGGTGTATAGCTGATGAGGATTTCAGGAATGGCAAATTGGGCCAGGCAGAGACAGACCTGGTCTGTTCTTATATCAAGGTCGATGGGAATCATTGCTGGTGGATTCCACAGCTACTATGGAGCCTTTGAGCAGGACATGTTGGGAGTGAGGCAAAGCATTGGCCCACGGCGCCAGACAACATAACCAACGGTGCTAGGTATGGGGAACAGATGGGTGGGTCTCGTGAGAAGGAGCCGAACGCAACACACATGGT
Organism: Diaporthe aspalathi; assembly: GCA_001447215.1. NCBI lineage: Eukaryota > Fungi > Ascomycota > Sordariomycetes > Diaporthales > Diaporthaceae > Diaporthe > Diaporthe aspalathi. The sequence continues at coordinate 6,701 of LJJS01001268.1, forward strand.
TCTTGGCCACCCAAAAAAGAAACAAACACCAGGCTTTCGGAGCATTAGGAGCGCACATGGGCGAAGAACAAAGCCTTGCAAGCAGCAACCCTTGACTTGACTCGGGCGCGCGAGCGTGACATCAGCATGGGAGCTGTGCCCTACCGAGAACGTCTTAGGCAACGAAGAGCCGATCAACGATCGGCAGCGGGCCGCACGTTTTGAGGCGTGGGAGGAGGACCCAAAGCTGAGGTTGGTGACCCAGATCGGAGCTAGCGCCTAGATGGGCCAATGGTCTCACATCATTCCCGGGGAACATGTGGGCATACCGGTATGCCGAATTTGTTCCTCAAGCCACAGTTTGCTGACCTGCAGAATCCTCCGCTGGGCTCCAGGCCTGACGTGTCATCGGGCATGGAGCCCAGCGAGGACAAAGGAAGCTGCCGCGTTGCCACGCTGGACCAACGCACAATGCAACTTTGCACAGCCGCACACCCGCCCACTGTCACATCGTCGTAGCTGTTTCAGAGTCGTAGTGCACGGGAGGATGCTGGATCTAGCCGATAGACGCGCACGCGTGCGAGACGCCGTTTCGGGAGGACGGGCAAGATCCACCAGAGGCCAAAATTGCAGCGCTTTAGGACAGACAAGCTGCGGCACAGCGATTACCTGCCTCGGCGCTGTATGGCTTGATGAAATTGCGAATTCAAGAAGTGGGATAAATGATATGCGGCTGAGGGTGGGGGTGGGACTGGCCAAGCTCTCTGTAGAGCGGTCAAACAACCAACAACCACAAACGCGGGCCAGTTGGTTGGGCCAGAATTAGCAGACAGAGTTTTTGCCGTTGCCCGCGGGGTGGAGTCTGAGTTCAGGAGAGGTAGAGTTGCAGACTCGAGTGCCCTCCGCGAAGCGGGCCGGGCGGGTGTGCAACCATGTCCGCGCGAGGCTCGAATGACGGGTTGAGTTTTGGGGGCCAGCGGCACAGTCCAGTTGCTGGTGGCGAGGGTGGGTGACATCGTCAGAGGTGCCCGGCACAGGAATATCTCGTGGGTTACAGTGCTGCCAGCCTAACGGATATATGCTCGAGGCACGAAGGATACTGGGCTCAGACGGGAGGATCACAACAGGTTGCCCGCGACTTTGAAGCAGCAGCGAGCCAGGCTCTCGGAAATCACTGAGTGGGAACAACGTCGAGCATGGAGGATTTACCGGAGCCTTGGGTCTGAAGTGGAGGAGCAATGGCCAGTACACGTGTAGGGAGCGCGGAGCGCGGATGGCGGGTCACGGATAGTCTCCGGTGTCGATGATCGACTTGACGGTGGTGGTCGGCATTGGGCTGGGCGGAGGCGGTCGAAGCGCCAGCGTGATTGCAGACCGCTCATGGCAGGCCAACAATCAGGAGCCCGCGGTGGTGTTGGTGGTCTGTTGGTGTTTAGAGTGCTGCAGAAAGGCGGATCAGTCGACGATGGAGTCAAGTCGTTAGCTTGGTGCGGCACAGCAGCAGCTCCTTCGCTGTCACGCCGATCCACCTCGCCTGCTGTGCCGTCACAGGGAAATGAGGGCGGCTCCGAGAGGGGGGGGGGCGAGAAGTCGGGGATCCCAAGCCAAAGTCATGGAAATAAAGACGGCTGAGGGCAAGCTGTGCCGTGGGTTGGGGTCCAAGAAGCATAGCGGCGCAGATGGCACGGGGTGATGAGGTCAACAAGCATGTGTGGGATGAAGGTGGTGGTGGTTGTTGAGGTGAGGTCGAGGTCGTGGGAAGCGCGCGAACGAGCGCGGGTGCGGACGCGGATGTGGCCCGAGCTCCGTCCTCGATCCACAGCAGTCCCTGCCACTGAGTGGCAGCACTTGAGTCCAGCAGGCTCACGAAGCTCCACTTTCAGGGCGGGCATCCAGCTCCAGGGGGGCAGGGGACCAGGGGACCAGCTCCTGCCCACACTACGGTGCCCGGGTAACGGGTCTGCGGGTCAGTCAGCAGCACAAAGGGACCGGAAAGAGGGTCAGGTCAGCCAGCCAGCCCTCCTCTCACAGCAGGTGGAATTCTGTACCGTACCGTAGCAGATACACCGTCCGCCGGCCCTCTGGGCAATGTTGTGCAGGTTATGTATGATGCACTCCAATCCATCGGTACTATTGACTGCCGTATCTACCGAAGGCAATACAAAATGCAGTTGAGGAGGATGACCGCCTTGATGCAGTTCACGCTTAATTACCCCGGCACCGTACTACGCATGCAGGATTCTATAAATACTTCCCTACACCACACTACGCACGCAGACAGGCTGGGGTTACTTCACCTGGTGCATGCTGACATCTCAAATCTCGGCGCACATCACACACCCTTTGCATTGACTTCCCTGTCCTTGCTTCCCGTCTTAGTCGGCACCCTCTCTCCGCGCCCTTGCACAACTTGACGCCCACGAGGCTGCGTTTCACACGCCATTGACCAGATTCCAAACTGCCACCCATGTCCGTTGATAATCCGGGTAAGCGAGAGTCGCAGGGGCAGGGGGGTAAAAGAGAGCAAGCTGGGTTTGTAGCAAGCCGCCATCGTCCCGAAACCATGCTGCCCAGGCGGTCAGATCAGTAGCGCACGTGCTGGAAGAAATGCACCTCTGACTATAGTCCAGTATTTTGTACAAAAAGCATTCTTCAACAGTGCGATGCGAATTTAGTCAGGGACTCGACGGGGTAGTAGTCAGTAGAAGAAAATAGTGCCAAGGACACCCTCCGGGGGAAGTGATATTATGCCTGTTGTTTCAAGCCGAGAGGGTAGTAACCACACCCCAAGCCAACACATCACTCAAAGCTTATCCTAATAATAAAGATTACCCTAGGGTACATATAAAGATAATTTGAATATTATTTTATTTACTTAATATATTTAGAAAAAGTATATTGCTGTAATGAAGTGAAAGCCTTGACAACTACATATGCTTAGAGTGTTGAGTTTGTGGCGGTAGATTCCGTTGTCCTTCCCATGGCGGCAAAGGGTTGTTAGCAGAGGTAGCCTACGTAAGTCGTCGGTTTCGTTTTTAATCCGGGCGAATCTCCTTTTCCTTCTCTTTAAAAAAATAAATTGCGGGCGGTCCCTTCAAACAATCATACAGGCTCAAGAACCTAGTGTTAGATAATAAAGACCTGCTTAAGTGGGTGATATCAAATGTAGCGTTGTTTCCATCCGCGGCCAAAGCACCAACCTTGATACAGGTACGGCAGAAAAGCCTGAGACTTATGACTAATAATGCTTCTCCAGTGGTAACAAAGCTTTGTTATTGACTTTCAAATCTTTTATAAGGATCGAGACCACTTCCCTGAGAACCAAAGGTAAGTAAAGACCGTCAAGAAGGAGAGGGTAATGCGCAATTCAACCCTACGGACCAGCCACCAAACTCAATGTACGAGGCACTGCACACCACAGGGGGCATCAATAACCAACAGTCCATACGTGCCACATTTGAGGCAGCCCAAACGCAGACAGGCTGTGTCTCAACACATCTCAACCCTTGCTGAGTCTTCCCCTCGCCGGGAAGCAGGCTAGCGCGCCTCACCCAATACGATCAGCCAGGAAGCGAGGGGCATTCACGGCAGCCTCGGTTTGGTATGAGAAGTGCCCAGGCAGGATGATGAGTGTCCCAAAGCACACGGCGTCCGCGGCAGCGCAGTAGACCTAACCGCAGTATGTAGCAGTCAGTCATCGAAGCACGAGGGAAGAGGTTGGAAGGGAGAAAAGTCTATCTGGGAGCAGCTTACCTCGGTCTTGGATGTCGGAAAGTTGGGAATGCGGCCCCCGTTTTGAAGGTTCTTGGTGTACCCGAACAGCACAACGCCCTTGATCTGGTTCTGGATCGTCGAGCCCAGCTCAGAGATAGACGAAGCCATGACGGCGGTGCCCTGACTATTTCCCACAGCGGCATGTCAGCATGCGATGTGGACCGCCAGTCGAGTCTGGCGGGAGGTTTGTTTTGCCTCTTACCTGTAGCCGCCGGCGACGACGGCCGAGCCCGGGCACTTCGTGTTAGCCAGGGTGAACAGCCTCTTGGCCTCGTTGATGGCAGCCCGGCTGGTCCCCTCAGGCAGGGCGTTGGAGGCCAGGTCGGCCGTGTACGGCCCGCCGACGCCCTGCACCCAGACCTGAGAGGCCTCGTAACGGCTCTCAAGGGCGTCCGCGACAGCCGGACCCGCGCTCCCGCCCTAATTTTTTACGTTTGAAGAGTCAGACGGGCCCCGTGAATCGCGAGAGGGACGGTCCTCACCATGTTGCCCAGCTCGGTAGAGGCGCGAGCGAAAATGAAAATCACCCTGGGGCATGAGGAGCTGCCGCCAGACTGGAGCTCGTCGCGGGTCAAGCCACCCTGGCGGGCGTCGAGGTTGACCGGCCCCTCGATGGGTGCAGCGACGATGAGGGCAGCGCAGAGAGAGATGAGCGAGAGGAACTTCATTTTTGTGGTCTATGTAGGGTACTAGGGGCCTTGAGAAGGTAGCTTCTGGAAGAAGATGACTTCTGGGTTTTTGGCACTTGTAAGTAGTGAGGGAACGGAGGCTTCAGGACTGAGCGAGAGCTTGAGTCTGGCGAGAAAGAGATTGATCATGTTCGAAGAGGGAAATTTGGATGCTATTTATCTTCTTTCATATTTTGGCTGCTGTGCTCGGTCCTGGTGAATTGTCTAAGTACTTGACATCACCGCCAGATTCATCGTCCTGCAGGAAAGTAGCCGCCAGCCTTGTCCATCATTCAATGTCTCCTGATGACCAAAAGCACCGTGTAAGCAGCCACCCATCACATCAAAGAGATTCTCGTGAGGCTCATCGGTCCAGTCGCATCTACAAAAAGTTGTCATTGTGAGTGGTCTAAGTCGAGAATGCTTGGCCGTCCAAGGAGAGGGCTTGCTACACTAGAGCGCCGTTTCGCGACACAACATCGAATTGGGGAATAGTCGGAGCCGCTTCCGCTGGCCGTCTTGGTTGCAGCCAACTCGAGAACCTCGGGACAAGACCGTCGACAACAAAGCAGGACACAACGACGAATTACAGGGTGAGGAGTATATGCGGCACGAGAACTAGAACGATGCTGGTGGGCTGTATTGACTCAGGTGTCAGCCAATAGACCACCTCGACGGTCCTGAAAGTAACACCTAGGCCCCGGAATAGTCCACAGCCTTATTGGGCGGCAATGGTCATTATCCGTACTGCCAATGTGTTAGTCCCGATCGCCATGACTGGAAGGAGTCATTCAGATGCTTATACAGAAGCATTATACCCTTTTGATTCGATCTCATCTGTCAGGTTCCTCAGTCCTTCTTGTGGCAATACGTGCAACCGCGTAAAGAGGGGAAACCACTTAAAAGAAAACTGGGAGGGCCTCGGCTTCATCAGCCGAGGTCATTTACACCTTTGAGAAGCCTCATCTTGGTTGATGGGGACATACAAGGCCAGGGGTCGCTTCAATGTTCTGGATCGAGATCCACTGCCGGAACAGGGCTGCCCAGTTCACGATCATGTGGCTTTCTGTATTGAGGTACAAGTCTTATGCTGCCATGCCTTCGTAGCTGACTGAATATAAATTGAAGGGTTTGGCCGCGTAGAGATGCGTTGCAAAGGGGGAAGCATTTCAGGCACCGACTTCCTAGGCCGCAGGGGTTGGTAAGGATCGCGTAGATATTTCTAACTCGGCAGGTGTTTGTAGTGTGTAAGCACAATCACGATCGACCACTCATGGAGTCTGCCACCTGTACAACAATGTTCGAACTCCATATTCTAAGCTGTAATTATTTTGAGACCGGTTGCAAACTCTCAGCACCAGGCTTTGGTGCTGTAGTAAACATCAATCCTGTTGTTGAGCAGAACGCGGGCTATAAGTAACTGAATATTGCAACATGATGCATTTAGTCCAAACAAAGTCGAGCAGTGCGTGGTGTTGTTACCTGTGATCCGGGATTATTAGGGTAGGTGCCAACGGTTGGTCTCAGGCTTTGGTAATGACCATGACCGTTGTAATTTATCAACCATGGAGGGCTGGTTGGAACCAACGGCCACACAACAGAACAAAAGGTCAATCACGAGACCTACTCGGAGCCGGTAACAGGTTTCATTGGCCAGCCCGCAGCATCATGCTGCATGTATTCACACCCATACTGCAGTCCACGGCTGGACACCAGACGAACCAGAACTCGTCATCAGACCGGTTGTGGGCTGGCAGAGCCACTGCCTCGGCTGGGCTTCGAAAGGCCTATAAAGCGGGTATTAATTCGATCTTGGCTCCCATGTGCTGCTGATCAATCCTGCAAGCACGTCAGCCAGCACCTGCACCTACCAGCACCAGTCAGGACCGCACGCTCGTCAAAATGACATCTAATTGATGAAGCGCGAGGCCAAGGGAACAAATGCCGCACAACCTAGGTCTACCGTAGGTTGTCCCTCATTAGGAGCAGCACTAATGTACCGTGCCAAGAAACCAACTGCATACTTGTTTCATGGGAAGGCAATCGTCCAATGCTTCTTATGCACAACCTTCCAGTCTGGCGGCGATTTCTTGGCACAGTGAGCAATCATATTGGCGAACTGGCAGCCATATGGCGTTCGGATGCTTTTCTAGACTAGTAAAAGACATCCGGATGAACCCCTCACTCAGAACATGGACCGACACGACCTCCTCGTGACCCAGTTTAGCGCCCGGCTTCCCAGCAACGTCCCCTTTTCCGTGTCGCGTGCTTACTGCTGCCGAAATCCTCCGTGGGTGGCGCGTCAGCATCTCGGTTCGGGTGCAAGAGGGTGGGCTGGGTTGGCTCCGTGCGGCCACCAGGTGAGCACTCTGAATGTCGGGGCCCGCACGGCATACCGCGAGCAGTGGAATGCGTGAACTCGTATGAGGATCCTGCGGCCTCTTGGGTGGCTTGATCCTCCAAAGTATTCGGCACCGATCTTTGGCAAGTGTTGCGTGCGGTCACCGACATCCTCCTTACCTGAAGTGCAGGCCGATCGATGTGGTCAGGCTCAATGTTGAAATTACCTTCGAACTCGAGCTCTTCATGCCTCTTCACTTTATCAAAGATTTGAGCAGTCTTGTGGACCTCGGATCCTGGCGAGTCGTGTGCCCAGATGTCGGCTCAGTCTCTCCGTTCACTTTTCGATGCCACCTGTTAAGTACTTAGGCACGACCATCCAGAGGACCTGACCTGGATGCTGGCGCTTCGCTTGGAACTGCCCCGCAAGAAAGACCATGCTGCTCAGATCCCAAGTGGTGTTTTCTAAAATCGTTTGACAGATGTGACGGTTTGCATAGCAACATGGCCGAAGTTACATGAAATTCTATTTCTTGACAGATTATAAAGAAGGTTGAGAAGCCCCTTAGAAAACATTCTAAGCAAATATAGCAGTTTAGAGTTTTCAGAAATAATTTTCAATTTATTAAAAACCCAGCTCATACAACAAAAAGCTTTCCTCTATAAATTATTACAAACTTTACTACCTCAAGGTTGCAGGTTTAAGCTCAAGTTCATCCACCTAGTTATTGGCGTGTGGCTTAAATAAAGCACCCAAAAAAGCTCAACAATGCTGTGAATCCATGGAGGGTCATGAAGAGCGCATGGGGTCAAAAAGTAGCAGAACTTGGTTCATCTAACGAACGCAAGCCCCAGCCAGGCAACCAGCATGTCAGGGCGCTACTGGTTCTGAAACTGAGGGTGTTACGAACGGTCCGTTCAGCTCGACAAGATACATTGCATGATAACCTGTGATACATGGCCCCTTCGTGGGTGGCCCGGCAATTAGCCATGTCCACGGACCGCAGCCCCACGTCACCAGGTATTACAATGCACTCATCGAGCCTACTCGCGTCGGTGTCTGTGTGAGTGGTGCCGGCCCGGTAAGACCGTCTCCGCCAGAAGGCAGTCGGAAAGAAACAGCGTCGGGGCGTGCTCGAACCATCGACGGCCCCGTCTAACAAACGGGGTGGTCTATACCGCTGCACCACTCAGACAGTCCTGAAAACTTCTTGAGGCGAGGGCTGGTGCAATCGGGGGGTTGATAAGGGGGGGCGCTGTGGTCCCATCTGATGTTGGTGGGTCAGGTTTTGGGTGAATATGGGCTTCTTGAGTGAATGGGGGACGAGGGGCGGCTACTGCGTCATGACTGGCCCCTCGTCAGGTACTGGCTGGTGCTCATAGGAGCAATTTTGAGAGACCAAGGTGTGTTCTCCAGAAGCATAACGTCAACTGGTCCTCATTTGCATACCAGCGTTGACTTGACCGACCTAAGGCCAGAAGTGCGGTGTGGTGCCTCAGTTGCAACCTTGGGAGAGATTGATCACGCACATGCATTTGATCGGACCCTTCAACTTAAATACTACATGGAAATCGCACATAATAGTACCTGAGTAGCATATGCGAATATAGGAATTCTATCATTTGCCTCATAATAGCTCGAATGAACAGATAAGATCTTTGATATCCTCAATTTCCATACTTCCCGAGGTTGTCCCCTACCAAAGTCAACCTTGATATCTAAGTAGCTATGCTTGATATTGTCAGAGGAACACCCGCCATATTCAGATTGGACGAGATAACATAAGATACACGACAACCTCAAGCAAATCTATTCCACCTGTCACATTCCAAGACACTCTTCCTCAGTGCCGCTCTCGTATCGGAACTGCGAAAGTGTTCTTTTCCCGAGAAACTCCTTTAGGACCGACAAAGCCGATCTCCACCTGGTTGGAAAATTCGATCCCATTCTTGATCATGACAATGTCTTCGTTCCTACCAAAGACAATTTCCTTGCCATTGGTACTCGTGGAACATATAACATGTCTGGATCCTGCAATCCATTCATGTGGTACGAAGAAGTGCCGAGAGTATTGGGTCGGTCCATTGGCGCCAGCGCCTTCAAGTTCCAATGAGCATACCCACGACTTCTTGTCGATGAAGACTAGCCTCTTGCTCGGTGTGACGGCCAGAATATGCGTCGCAAGCTCGAGGACATCCGGTAATTGATACTGCCGCGTCATAACAGGATACTCCGCCTCATTCGACTCCATTCTCGGCGTTTTCCGACTCAAGCCAGGATCTCCTGCAATGTCGAGAGGCTCTGATTGAGATTTTCCCGCAGCCTCATCATCGTGTAGCTCATCTGCTGAGCGATCGAGATCCACTTCCTCGAGAATCCGGGATAAGAAATAGCGTGTGTAATGCATCATGAATTCCCAATTCCACGCCAGTTCTTCCTGTGGCGTTGCAGTAAAAGCACGGACAGCACACAAATTGTCCCAGAGGCAAATCCTAAGCTCTGTTCCATCAAAACAGACAACAAGAGTGGATTTCCGAGGATGTTGGAACCACTTTCGAGTGTCCGGCATACCCTCCCTCTCCGCAGTACACAATTGAGCTCCGTCCGAGTCCCAAAGATGGTCTGATCCGCGCGTGGAAAGGATCTATCGCTTCTCGGTATCACAAAGTAGAGCTTGGTGAATGGAGTCCCCACAATTCAGTCGAGATCGGAACAGTTCCCTTTCTGGCACCCATCCTTCCCTTGGGGATTTCCGAAGCTTCCACGAAATGATGCTATTGGATACATCGACGCTGAGAAGAACCGAGCCCCCGGCCGACCATTCTACTATTCGGACTGGAGCCTTGTGGCTGTAAAGCCTAAGGCTCCTGTTTCCAGTCCTCAGATCGTAGATTGATACAGAGCCGTCATTTTTGCCGACAAAGGCCACGGCACCAGTGGATGGTACGGCGATGGCAGTGACTTTAGCCTTGGAATCGGCCACAACGACGTTGACAGTTGAACCGGAACTACCCTCGCTGCTGCCATCGCCAAGCATGCCACTCCAGAGTGCAGGTGGCTCCCAGACATGGCACTGCGACCCACGTATGTCGGCCAGGCGGAGGCTGTCGTGGCTGAAACTGATTTGTTTGATATAGGTATTTTCGGCCTGTAACACGATACAACAGATTCAGGGTGTCAAACTCGTAGATGTGAAGGAAACCTCCTCCGGGGGAACCTGCCAAGAATCTCCCGTTGGGACTGGCAGCGATTGTAGGACATAGTGCCCGGCAGCTGACGACTTCTTGGTCATTGAAGGGGTCCAATATAGCCAGCTCGCCGTCCAGGTATGATGCGGCCAGCATCTCGATAGCTTGATTTGGATTGAAGACCAACGCGGTAACGAGATGTGTGCTGATTTCACTGTTGGCCATCCTTTTTCCGGTGTTACCGTAGTAGCTGTCAGCCTCGAGGTCCCACAAGATGATTGGCTTCCCATTGTAAGCTATTGCAAGCATTTTATGCGTTATCAAAATTGATATTGCAGATGGTTGACCCCTTAGTGGGGTTGAGTCGTCATCACTCCATACTCGATCGCTGTGCTGGTGGCCTTGGTTCGCAAAGTCCCACGTCCGCAGGAATCCTTTGGATGTCGCCACAAGGAGGCGGTCTTCGTCGAATTCTAGTGCAATTGGCCTTTGGGGGGCAGCAAGAACGTGAAGAGGCTGACCAGTCGCGATATCCCAGACTTTGATTGTTCTCATCCCGCAAGTCGCCAATAGTCCGGGTCGGTGTTTGATTCTGACGTATCTCACGGGTTCCCCATGATCCAGCGTTTTGTATTCCTGAGAGGTATTGGTGTGGTATATTGCAACCATCCCAGTTGAAAGACCGACGGCAAAGAAATCGTGACCGTGGCAGAGAGCGCTAGTTTGTCCTTCACGAAATGCCATGCAAAAAAGACGATCACCCCACTGGCCCGAAGATAGACCAATAACAGACATGTTGCGATTGGCATTGGACGTCTTGTAGATCTCGGATTCCGAGGGACAAAGCGGTGGAATTAGGTTAAAGATCGCTGGCGGAAAGTCAACAAGTGCAGCCGCGAACTTAGCTGACAGCCTGACGAGGTCCGTAGCCCAACCTCGTATTCGTTGTATCTCCACTCCCAGTAGCGATCGTTCTGCAGCCAAAAGTCTCGCGTATTTCTCGAAATGCTTCGCGGCACGAATCAGAGGAGCGAGCGCACCCGTACGAGACACAGCTTCGATCCAGGAGAGCACGTTGCATCGCAGAAACTCGTCGACAAGTGGTAGAATGTCAGCGCCCAGAGGATTCGCTCGCACTAAGTGATGCGAAAATGATGCGCAAGCGTAAGATGAGAATGTCGATCTCGTAGCAGTTGACTGTGTGGTGGATCGTCGAGTTGTACGGGGAGGCTTCATTTCGTCACTGTTCAAGTAAGTGATGCATGCCCTCGCAAGCTGAGCATGAGCATCACTGTCCCGAACACAAAACTCGGACTCAACTTCTCCACGTAATAAGAAATGCCTAGCAGTCTCGTGGACTATCTGGACTCTGCGTGACTTGTCTATCATGACGAGTTGCCCGCACAAGGCCGGAATTGTCTCATCCAGTCTGTTGATGTCTTCCCTCAACTGTATTCTGATAGCGCCATCTAGCTCCGCTAGGAGTAGAGGTCTAGTAGAGCAGACTGTCCAGGTAAGAATCGCTTTGGCGAGCTGCTTCCCACGGGAGAATCGGGACATCGATTGCAGAGTTCTGTGATATAGACCCTCCATCCCTTGGGGAAGTTCTTGCAAGATAGACTCCATTTCCTGCTTAACGTGGTTTACCATTACGTGGATCATATCATTACGTGGATCATATC
>LJJS01001271.1:8809-77550 GCA_001447215.1 Diaporthe aspalathi
TTGCCAGGCTAAACAAATTTAGCCTTTTTATATTTATTAGCGCGTATAACAACTATTAATGCAGTAATTATGCTTATTATAAAGCCGTTTTTATTATAGTTATAAAGATTGTTATTAATAATCTGGTATTTGGCTATTATATTCTAAAAGAGCCTAAATCAATTTTCAATTACTTCTGGATCTTTGCAAAGAGCCCTCTAATAGTTATAGGGATAATTAAACTTAGTTTTTAAGCTAAGTTGTATATTTACAAAGCATTAAGCCCAGTGCTTGCCTACCGGCTTAGTATCTTGTAATGCTAGCAAAAGGTTTGCTATATCTTCCACTTTAGAGAGTTATAAGGGAAATTTATACGCATTTTAATTAAAAATATATTAAATAAGCGTTTACTTTTTAATTATATTAAGTTTATAAGTATAAATGCGGTATTTTTTGGCTATATGTTTTTTGTTTATTTTGCGCTGTAGGGTTATAAGTAGGACGGTAAAGATCTGAGCAGCTTTACATATACTTATAGGTTTTGCGTTATTTTTTTTAAAGTCCTAAATAGCTTAAATAGCTAAAAGTATTTTGCCTTTTTAAGATATAGGATATATATTTGGTTATTAATTTCTAATATATTAAATATTTAAATAAGTAGTTAGTATAAGACTAATGCGAAAATTAAAAATATAATTAGCATTAAAAAAAAGTTGTCTTACTAAAACCTTATAATTGCCAGCCCCCTTATACACACCTGAACTCTTTTAAATTAATAAAAGCATTTAAAAATAAGTAGTTCAGACTAATTAGCACTAATTGGTGCTAATTTTTATTAATTATTCAGCCCTGAGGGGGTGCTGGGGTTAGCTAAAGTTAGTAAATATTATAAAAGTGACCCGAGTGGTAATATGACCCGAGTGGTAATAAACCACGTTATAGTTTTTTATAGCTTTTTGCTAATAAGAAAAATTAATTATATTAAATAATATATATATATATATATAATACTTCTATAGTTTTTATAGCGTATTTAATATATTTTTATAATATATTTCTTTTACAAGTGAAAACAGCTTTTTTTTAACAGCTTTTTTTCTAACAGCTTCTTTTTACAAAGGCTTTTTTTTGCAAATAGCTTCTTCTGCTTTGCAACTTTTATTTAATATAATTAGTATTTAAAAATAATAATTAAGGCTTACTTACAGCGTATTTAGTGCATTCTCGCAGTGCATTGTTCTTGTAAACAAAAACAGCTTTTTCTCGCAACGGCTTCTTTTTGCAAACAGAGCGCGCATAAAGCGTTTTCATAGCTTTCTTCCAAATTAGGCCCTACTAATCTATCTCCTAAAAAGAGCAGAGGTTTAAACTGTTAGAAATAAGAAGCATAAGTAAAATAATAGAGCCTAAGGGCCTACTAGCCTTAAAAAATGCAATTAAACTTAAAGGTCTAAATCTAAGGGAAGGCATAGCCACTGTACAAAAGCCCTTAAATAGCCGCAATTTCTTAGCAAAGGGGCTTATATAATAAGCGTCCTTAATAAATATAAAGTCAGGTCTTTTGTTTCTCTTAAGCGTTTTGTACCCAAGTTTAGTAAAGCCATTGTAGCCTTTAGTAGGGTCCCTTAATGTCATTAATCTTAACCTTTCTAACCTCCTTAGCTTTTAAAAAGAAGTATTTTCAGCCTTAATTTACTAAATTTAATGTCTTATAAACTTAAGTAATACTATAATTGCATATAACAATGCAGGGCAGTTTATGTAGGGCCGGTCAAATATTAGGAAGAGTTATTTACTGAGGGGAGTAATGGACTACACGAAGGGGCTCAAGCAAACCAGGTATTTGGTGGTCAGAGTCTTCTCGTCTCGCTTGACCTCCAGTCCCGATAATCCTTGCCATTACAACAGTGCTGGCGCAGCCAGTGCTAAAACTATTCCAATCCATCCGCCCCTGTTTATGTTCCGTTCGGCAGCAGCAAGCACAACCTGTGGTAAAGGAGACCCAGACTGTGAGTTTTGTGATGGGCCCGTAGTCTTCGTGACGTTGGCCGAAGTTTGGTTGGATCCGATTCGGGTTCCGATGACACAACGACTTGCGAGTTCTTGATCGGTGAAATTCCCAGCCGAGCCCTTTGGTGTCAACGTGAGGTTGTAATCAAGTGGCGAGAAACCCCCGGCCGCCCAAGCGGTATACCCTAGATAAGCCTGTGTGTTCGAGTTGATGAAATCAAGCTCATTGCATAGGTCCGTAATGCACTGTATAGCATCAGTCTTGGATGATAAAACAACGCTGGTTGGGGAAAGTCCTGTACCGAAGTAGTATTGCCCCCTCCAGTCTCGCTGAGAATGGCTTTCCGGCCATTGGCCGTCAAGAACTGGGCAAGAGGCTCAAAGGTATCTTGTACGTGGTCTGAAACACACTCTAGATGAGTCCCACTCCCATCGGAGTCAAGATACTTGTGCACATCGAAGATGAGACTTGTGTTTGACCCGTCCAGATTATGGACTCGACTGAGGTTCCCCGCAGATCCGTTGCTAACGAATGTTTGCGCGCCGGTGAAGTCGGTGCCCGGTAGGAGAATCATTTGCTGAGCAGCACCCGCCGTTCGAATGGCTGTCACGGCGGCCTGCACCGTGTCGGCCCACAAGGAAAGATCCGGGATATCATGGGGCTCGTTCATCACACCGAATATCACTCTCGATTCGTTTTTGTACTGTCAAAGGAAAGTGTCAGCATCGCTCGCGTCAAAATAATCACATGCAATTCTGTAGTTTGGAGCATACCATGTTGGCAATTTGTGACCACAAGCTCGCGAATTGCTCATTAGTTGGCCCTCCCTGGCCGATGACTTGACCTTCGAAGCGCGCATAATTATGAATATCGATGATACAGTATGATCCGGTTCTAAGACAGGCTTGGACGAGCTCATTGTACTGTGCTGTATTATTCTGGTCCAACTGTCCATCCGAAGTCCCTAAAGCGCCGGCAGAGACGTTGACAGCAGTTCCATTGAGATTGTTGCTATTGATCAGGAACTGCCATGTAGTTGCTGCGCCATGGTGTCAGCTTGCGAGTTCAGGACTTGAGGGTCCGAAATTCTTACGCAGTCTGAAAGTATTCAAGCCCCCTTGGACAAAGTGCTGCATCTGGGCTGCGCCATCGCTGTTACCCTTCCCGATGGCAACCACGGGGCCGAAGGTGCTGCTGAGATTGTGCTTTCCCTGTATATCGGAGCCAAAATCGAAACCGGCGATGTTGACACCCTATATATGCCCAGCTTCAGCCATACAGTCTAACATACCGGCACACCTTGTAAACCTACTGCAAATGGAGAAGCGGCGAAAGAAGTGATGACGTGTAGGAAGAGAATTAACAAATACATAATTATAGCTGCTTCTATTTAGATGGTTGTATAAACACAGCGACAAACAACGAAGGGAGAATCAGTGATGATCACCACTTGGGAGATATCGCTGCCAACGTCAGTATATATGGGAGTGTGGCTACTCCGAAATAGCTGCATGCCTGAATCGAGAACCAACAAGAGTCAAGGAATTTGTCACAAGTGCCAGCATATCTTCTGCATTCCACGCTCGGCTCGGGAAGAGCTTGACCGATGAGGCTAGACAAGCAATTCGCCGTTAACACCGCGGAACCAGAGAAATAGAATGGAAGTTGAAATCCTTGGCCAATGCCCGCCCGATCATTGTGCACGGGGACATCGGCTTAAGATCCTGAGGAGGTTATGGGACGAACATGAAACCATCAAGGTCGGAGATCGTTCAAGCCGCGAGTTCCGACGGGAAAAGAAGAGCCTGAGTCGATCTACAACCCTCAGTTCATCTGGCCACACCACTCAGGCTCTTGGCAACATCCTCAACGAAACTCAATCATATCGAGTTCAGGAGTGTCTTCACACTTACTAAAGGCCAAAATCCCCTGAAATATCGATAAAGTCAGGGATAACTGAATTCTCCATCCGTAATCTGCTCTTTGACGGCTGGCGATTTTGGTCAAGACGCTGTGCATACACACGAAGGGTGAGGCATAATTGACTACAACTTTCCGCGATCACCATGATACAGTTCAAACTAAGTGTTTTACGACATTTCACCATCTTACAATCACATTCTCATTCAATATATTCCTCAATTCTTCCCATGGCAGTTTGTAGCTTATGTATCCAATGAAAGTCTAGGTAACGAGGATCGCGACACCAGTATTGAGTTCTAAACGCCTATCGTATCTCAACGATCTGTGTTCCTACCATTGACTTTCCGTTGCCTACTTCTCGGTGGGTGTGACGTCTCCCGGTGATTCTTTCTCCTTCAGCACCTTCGCCTGCTTTGCTTCGTCATGGTCGCTCTTCTCTCCCTGCCCTTCAATCGACTGCTGGACTCTACTTGGATGATAGTTTCCAGAAATATCGCGGATGATGCACTTCGTAGTCTCTGCAAGCGTCTTGCGCCCTTCGTATATCGGAAACAAGCCAACGGCGAAGAGAGAGCCGAAGATCCAGATAATACCCACGACAACCCAGCCGCTAAAGAATTGTTTGCTGAAGATGTATCCGCTGCCGTACATGGGCATTGGCCAAAGCACGAGGAAGGCAAGAGTCAAGACCACAGTCATCGTCTTGCTGATCTTGCTTGCCCTCGTCAGCTTCGTTTGCTCCGCCTCAAACTCGGCCGAGGTCTCGACATGGCCACCGGGAATGTTCTCAAGGTCCAGGTGAGCTGCCACAGCCAAGTCGTGGTCGTTTCCTTGCCTGATAAGCATCATTGATTTCCAGTCGTAGTGCTGAAGACCAAACACGAGGGTCAGGACGGGTATTATCAGCGCAGGCGAGAGCAGAGCCACCACGTTCCCGGCCAGCATTGGGTTATTGGACCCGGTGCACGAGACTCCCAGGTCGCCGCACTCCTTTTTGGCCGTGACCAGCCACGCAATGAGCGCGAAGGCGAGTCCCAGGATGGGAGACAAAGCTGCAGCCCATTTGTTCTGGCCGGACCAGGTGAGCGTGAGCGTCGCCGGGAGCACGGCGGATGAGATTATAACCCCCATCATGAGGTAGAGGTATCCCATAGAGATGCCTGCGTAGTGGAGCCCGACAGAGAAGCTGGCAATAAAGACGGCGTAGCCAACCACGATGCAGTGGCTCATCCAGATCAGGCGTTTCCCGCTGGCGTCAGGCTTGAAGTAGGTCCGATATAGATCGTATGTGAATATGGAGGACACGGCAATGAGTTCCGACGACGTGGCCGAGGTCACTGCCATGAAGACGATAAGCAGAGTCGCAACAGCGCCACCTTTTCCAAGTAGGGCGACTGCTGCATATGGAAGTACCAGGCCGGCTGATACGTCAGCCTCACTCATCCGGTCAGGGTAAGTCGGGAAACGCGGGTTCGACTCGAGTGCCAGGGCAGATAAGCCCATGGTCGTGGCTGTCAGCCAGGGGATGGCGAACCACGAAAGCCCGCCGAGGATGTAGCCAGGCAGTGCATGGACGGGCGAGGCCGCGATGGCCTTGTTGTAATACCCGTTGTCGAGGAACACGGTACCAAAGTTTCCGACGATATTGATGACGAAAAAGATGGCACCCTCCTTGGACCTCATCGTGAGGTATGACCCATCCTGGTTGCCTTCGACTGGATGGTCGAAGGCGGCCGAGACAAGAAGGTCGTAAACGGCACCTGGCGAGCCCAGAATGTCCGAGGATGCGTAGGCGGTCAGGGAGAAGATGATTATGATGACCAGCAAGATGAAGGTGTGGACCCAGTCAGTCAAGATAGTCGCCTTGAGGCCACCAACGAGAGTGTACGCCACCACACCGACTGGCAACAGATAGATGGCCGCAACCGTATGCATCCCCGTCAATGCATTGACTGTCGCTGAGCCGCCGACGATGAGCATGAGTGACACCAGTATGTTGGTCACGAGGCCAAATACCATGAAGACCACGTGCGGGATAGTCCCATAGCGGGCCTTGATGACTTCAAGGAAGGTGTGTGCATTAGGAGCTCGGCGCTTCAGCTCAATCGCGAGCGTGGCGAAGAGGAGAATCTGGACGGTTGCGCCGGAGGCATACCAGAATGGTCCAGATACTCCATAGCGGTAGCACACTCCGGTGGATTGCAACTAAATCCCAGGTTAGTAAGGAGTTGTAGGGACCACACCTCGTTTGGAGGCAGGCATTTGAGATCCGGTACATACGAGTGTTGCTGCCCACGTCCAGGATGAGACTACAGCCGATCCAACCAGCCCTGACTTGACGGTCCTTCCAGCGGTGTTGAACATCTCAGATGTCTGCAGCTCGCTGTTGTATCGTCTCAGGATGAATGTAACGAGGATCATGCCTGTGACAGTCAGCATTGCCAATTCACGCCCTGGACCTAGCTGCTAGAATCAGACATACCCATAGCAAACAGAGCGCCCAGGCCGATGACGATGCCATAGCCGACACTCTGATTCAGAGCAGCGTCCACCATCTTTACGGAAGACACCTCCAGTGAGGAGGTACTGGAGTCCAAGATTCTTCAAGGCAGTGCGCTGGGTATGTCGTATATTGTTTGTCTGGGACTTGAGGGACAGCAAGTTCAAGGCTACTATGTACCTGCACAACCTCGGTGTGACGGCACCTGAGGTGGACCCCGTCGTCCTATATGCCTTTTCAGCGTTCCCAACGTCTGCTCAAGCTTTCTTGGCCTCGTCCGACATCGCGGCAGCCAGAAATGCTTGTCCGCGTCCATCTAGCTTTCAAATGTTGGTGACAAGTGCTTGTCAGATCAGAGAGCAGAGATAAGCTATCGTGTGCACATCATTGCTCGGTGATTGCATTAGCAGCATGTTGCAGCAAACGACGGGCATCCTGACTGGCTGGATTCGGATGCGTATCTCTGCTTTATCTCCGGCATAGAGACGCCGTACAACTGGAGGTGATAAGTTGGTAGCACAAATAGACGCCAGTCCTCGTTAGTCGACGAACCGTGCATCAGCGGGGCGCACCAATCTTTAGCATGCCCCCACGGGTCGTGGAGGAGCAAGGAGGAGGCATTTCCCCGGAATTGCTCAACTCAAATCTGGAGCAGGGGGTCCTTGTCCAGAACAGCCGGGAATGGAAGTTTCTTTGTCCGAACAGCAAGAAACCGGCCTGCTCCACATGTGCACTAGTACATAATAGACTACTAGCCCCACTGCCAACGGGGACACAACGGTGACAGGCCAGGTTTCGGATTGAGGTGGTGCAGGCCATTCAACGGCGGCAATAGCCGGGTCTGGGTTGGACGTCCTACCTGGGACGAGGCGGGAAAGGCTTCAAGGCTTCAGACTTCAAGACTTCAATTTAGAACCCATCCTGCATTGCATCCTGCATTCTAAGCTCTTGCCAGCCACTTTGTTTCTCCTGTTAGATCTGCTTCTGTATGGCAGTGAATGCCCCTCAAACCGCATTCGAGTGTACCGTCTGAGTGCGGTTGGTTGTGTTCGTCGAGTGTCCCACGGACTTTATCCCCGTGCTTAGCATCTCCGGCAGGGTTGTCTTGTCGAATCACGCCGACGGTCTAGTTGAAATGATCACCCGTGGACGGCCTGATAAGCACATGGACGCCACGTTCTCGGCCACCGACCTCTCTGAGGCGGCGCTTGGTGGCCCGATCCGCATCGAGGATGGGCGCTTCGTTGATGCACATGGCAGGACAGTATGCCTGCGAGGCTTCAACGTCGCGGGTGCCAGCAAAATGCCAACCAAGCCGAACGGCCTCACACACCTCTGGGACAGCGAGAGCTTCTATCAACACCGCACTGTCGACTTCACAGGTCGGCCCTTCCCCCTCGATGAGGCACCCCTCCACTTCCGGCGGCTCCAGGCTTGGGGTATGCCTCTGATCAGGCTGCTCGTGACGTGGGAATCGCTCGCCCACGCCGGCCCGAATCCCAGAGTAGACATCGACCTGGACTACGTTGACTATCTCCGGCAGCTCATTGAGATGATGCCCAGGTACGGCCTGAAGTGCTTCATCTGTGCCCACCAGGACGTCTGGAGCCGGTTCTGTGGTGGGAGCGGCGCCCCGGGCTGGACCCTCGAGGCCGCTGGGCTTGACATGGAGGCTTTCAGCGACACGGGCGCTGCCTACATCCACGGGCAGGACGAGGCGAGGAGGGCCAAAGCACCTCCGAACGAGCGGGAGCCGAGTGGCCCCTTCGTGTGGCCGTCTGGGTACCAGAAGCTGGCGGCCTCCACCATGGCGACGCTCTTCTGGGCCGGTGAGGCCCTTGCACCGCAGCTCAAGTGTCTTCGGGCCCCGCTGGATGGTAAGGGTAGCACCGAGGAGGTTTCGATCCAGCAATTCCTTCAAGATGCCCTCGTCGAAGCATTTGGCCGGCTAGCCGATGAGGTTGGGTCGCTTGAGGCATGCCTGGGTTTCGAGCCCATGAACGAGCCGGACCGAGGCCTGATCAACCTGCAGAGCTTCAGCAGCTGGAACTACAACACAGACCTGCACGTAGGCTTCTTTCCATCCCTCACCCAATCACTGGCGCTGGGGAGTGGTTACCCCCAACAAGTCCCATACTACGTCAAATCATGGCCATGGCCGACGCGTCAATCCCACCGGGCGTTGGTCGATCCCAAGGGTCGTTCTGCCTGGTTGAGAACGGACCCAGACAACGCGGTCGTGGATAGGCCCCGGGGTATGGGGAAGTGCGTCTGGCGTGCTCACGGCGTCTGGGACTGGGATGAGCAGAAGAAGCAGCCCGTTGTTTTGCAACACGGCTACTTCGACTTTGACCATCGGCCTGGTCGAGAGACCCACAAGATCGAGTGGTATAGGGACTGCTATGCTCCATTCGTACTGAAGTTCGCAGCACGCGTGTCCGGCCGCTTTCAAAAGCACCTGTCCTTTGTCGAGCCTCTGCCCAACCAGTTCTTCCCACCATGGCAGGCCGAGGACCGTGGCGTCCTCCAGAAACGCCACCAGACGACCACGGTCATCGACTCTGAGCGCCCGCAGAACCTGGTTTATGCCCCTCACTTCTACGACCTCAACGTCCTCTTCAGCAAGGTCCACACGCCGATGAGCGTGAATGTGCAGGGCCTGGCCAGGGGCATGTTCATCCTGCGCGCGCTGTACTTTGGCGCAGCCGGCCTGCGCAGGAACTACACCGCCCAGCTCCGCAACATCGTGCGGCACGCCCACGCCCTCCTCGGCCAGCTGCCGATAGTGATCGGGGAGGTCGGCATTCCCTTCGACGTGAACGGCCGCGCGGCCTTCAGGACAGGGGACTACGACAGCCAGCGGAAACTGATGCACGCGCTCATCTCCGCCATGGAGGACAGTTTTGTTGGCTTCACACTCTGGAATTACAACCCGATCAACGACCCCGAGCATGGCGATGGCTGGAACGACGAGGACTTTTCGATTGTCACCAGCGGCGGCGCTGCTGTCGACTACCGGAACCGGCAGCACGAGGCTGACGAGCTGTACCGCGGGGCCAGGGCCATCGACATCGTGGTCCGCCCGTACGCGGCCAAGGTTGCGGGTATCCCGACACAATCGTATTGGGACCCCCGGACCTTGAAGTTCGAGTTTGAATGGCAAAGCGGTACTGCCGCCGGGCCGACAGCTGCCAGTGAAAAGTCTGCACTTACTGAGATCTACCTTCCAAACTACCACTATGCCGCCCACGATCTTCATGTCGAAGTCAGTGGCGGGGAGTGGTCGGTGGACATGGAAAAGCAGACGCTGTATGTGATACACGAGACAGGTTTTGCAAGACATAAAATTGTGCTTCAGATCCAGGGACTTGAACAGCATTTGCTCCGGAGGGCCGAGTGTAAACGACAAGCATTCCCCCGTCGCTTTCCACTCAACATGACTCCCGCTCGCGTTGATGTGTGGATCGAATTCGTATCCCTCGAGCACATGTTCTGGGCGATAGCGCTGATTGTGGCCACGGCTGCCATCTACGCAAAGTTACTGTTGTGAGGGTTTGCCAAAGCTCCCAGCTAATGAGTGGTCACGGTGGCAAATTTGACATTTCTGGAGATGAGTTTGTTGCAAACGGCTCTGGGCAAGATTTCATGGTCCAATTGATGTTGGCTCCCAGATAGCCCTTGCGTCCAATTTTCATACCACGACCAGCTCGTCTAAGCAACGACCAGTCTGTATGACAGACGTTAAGGGGGAGGATGGGGAGGCGGCCCGGCAAGTTGAGCAACTAACTGTATCTTACTGTCCACTGATAGAATATACATCCCCAATAGTAAACATCTATCTTAGAACCACAAGATGCCTATTTACTGACGGCACACTCAGCCGAACTTGATACACTGCCATCCGACTCCGAAGTAGCAGTCAACCTGACCACCGCCTGGGCCTCTGCATTCTCAGCCGCACCCACAGCAACGATCACCTGTGTCTTCGCTCCAAACTCCGCGACAGCAAGCTCGTTCGGGAGCACCACTTCCCAGCCGCTGGCCGCCCCTACGACTTCCGCCGTGAGGCGGTAAACGTCGCTCTTGGTATACTCCACCAAACCAGCATTCCCTGCTGCTGCTGCCTGCTTACCGGTGTTGGCCAGATCGAACACGCACGCCCCCTGGGCCGCTGAAGAGGGACCGCCGGTAGAGCCAACGACAGCACCGGCGCCGAGCTCGACACCGCTCGCGCCCGTTGTGCCGTTGCCGCCTCCGCCCGACGACAGGGCCCGGGCGCCGACCGTGTAGTGCAGCACCCCCTTGTCGTCGCGGCGGCGGCCGAGGACGTAGAAGTGCAGGCCGTTGGCCTCGTCGACGTGCTCGTACGCGCTGCCGGACCTCGTCCCGGCGTGGAACAGGGCGTCGGCCAGCTGCCGGTAGTCCCCCACCGTCACCTTCTGCTCCGCCCCGTCCGGCCGGGTGTAGTCCACGAGGCCGATGTCCTGCGGGTTCGCGTCGATGGTCCACTGGAAGGGCTGGGACCTGTCCGAGTCCTTGGTCTTGCTGACCATGACGCCCGAGTCCGGCGTGAAGCTGTCGGAGCCCATGCGGTCGACCACCTCGAGGTCGTAGTTGTTGTACCCCCCGCCGTCGCACAGCGGCGCCGTGGAGACGTTGCAGTAGGGCGACAGGTCGGTGCCGAACGCGACGCGGACGCCGATGAGCCCGTCCGGGTCGTCCACCGCGCGGGCGGTCACCTCGGCCGTGACGATCCCGGAAGCTGCCAGGTCTGACTTCTGGACGATCAGCACCTTGGACTCGTCCGTCAGGCCCAGCTGGAGCTTGTCGCGGACGGTGTGGAGGGACCCCATCGTCGCGCCCTGGAGCGAGGGGATCTGCCAGCGGGTGTGAGGGCCCCCCGGTCCGTTGAAACTGCCTCGAGACATCATGCTCCAGGGGCCGGTATAGGCCCTCCTGGCTGGGACCCCATAAGGGTTGTTGTAGTTGTCGCCGATGCCGAGCAGGTGAGAGAGCTCATGGGCATAGGTCGCGGCCCCGGACGATTCCGCCTGCGTGGAGGATCCCCCGCCTGCGTTGGGCCAGATGGTCGACGCCGAGGCCCACGAGGTCCACTCGACATATCGAGTCTTGGCGTAGTTTGGCAGCGAACTGTTGCCGGGTGGGCCGAAATCATCCGTCACGTCCTTATTTGTGAGGAACTTCATCACGCCAAACTCCTGCCAAGACCCGGACTCGTCCTGGCCGGCGCTGAGGATGAAGACGAGCTCGTAGCTGTCGGCGGTGGCGTTGCCCACGTCTGCGCGCCATGCCCCGAGAGCATCAGTACGAAGATCGGCAGTGCACGGCTCTTCTGGACAGGCTCCCGGGTTCATTCCTTCTTCATCGACGCCGTATTGGAACGACTTGGAGGGGAGTCTGTAGGCTCCGAAAGCAGTCAAGTCGACACCGTATCGGCCGGCTGAGTCCTCCATCCAGTACTCGTGCAAGGTGTGGTTGCGGTTGAGGTCCTGCGGTTTGTTAAGGAGGTCCCGGTAGAAGGCAGGCACTTTTTCACGGTCGAGTTCGGAGGCAGTTGGCTGGGGGTTATTGAAAGGTGTTGACCCGACAGGCTTTGTGATAGTGAAGTTCTCATCGGGGTAATCCACCGCAACAAGTGCAATTCGGAAGTTCCTGATGGATCCCGTCTGTGCCGGGTTTGACCAGTCGGTACCAGGAGGTGGGATGAAGTCGTCCCATGTCATGTCGTCCGGGTTAACCCATTCCTGCTTGTCCAGCACGGCGAATGGATCCTCGGTGGCCCTGCGGTCAAGTGGGAGCGGTGCCGGAGCACAGCGAGCAATACTGGCCAACACGGCCGCTACTAGCCAGCTGTTGGCTCCTTTGGACAACATCTTCAAACAAACGAAGATGGGCTTGAATCGGCAGTGTCCATGTCTACTCAGAGGACACTGCAGCGCGTGGCCCTTTTATGGACGCCGTGTTATTAGTTGCCGCATCATTGATCTCCGCACGCTCGGAGACGCGACGGCAAGGTGACATGGCTGAAGATCTGCGGGCCAAAGATTGCATGAAGTGCTGCCTGTCCAGTTACTACCTGCTGCATTCGGTAGCTGGTTGCTGAAATAATGGAGATGCCAAGCAGGATAAAGCCACGCCAAGCAAATCAAGCTCGCAGTGGGGGTGGGCTCCAACCCCCCCCCCCGGGGGGCTGCATACGCGAGAGCTTCGGACAGACAAGAAGGAGAAGTGCTCTGACTGCGTCGAAGTATCTCGTTATTTGCGTAACGGGCGCTTGCCATTACTGTGTCTCGTACTCGCGACTTAACCCTTTCTCAGGTGTCAGAGGCACTATTGTGTGTTGTCTCTGCCCGACATGTAAGCCAAAAGTTTGTGTGTAGACTTGATTGAACGGGTTTATTAATATCCCTTCGGCGCATCGTTGAATCTCAGTTTTAACTTATTTATACCTCAGACCTTAAGTAATTGTTGATAGAGTCTACTTAGTTGAGGAGTCTCCATGAACACATGCAAGCCATAATGGTCTGCCGCTATTTGAAAGCACAAAATAGATATAGGAATCGAATTAAAAGGAGAAAAACATTATTCAAGCTTTGAGCATTTCCAGGTTTCATGGTGACGTCCCGTCAAAAGACACTCTTCGGCTGACCACACGACTTCTGACGCTCGTGTCCCGACTGATGGCCCTCCTGATCTCCGCATCCTCCTCTTCCTCGTCATCCAGCTGCTCCTTAGGCAACCTGACAGCGCGGTCGAGTGCCACAGGCAAGCCACGATGTCTTCCCCGTATCATAACCAGCACCATGACAACCTTACTGCCCGTGTACAGGCCTCCACTAAAGCTGTACGCCTGGTTTGGCAGGCCCAGCGACAGCCCTATGTTCGTGTACCCACTCACAACCTCAAACATGATATTGAAGACGCTGTAGGTCTCTGGGTCGAGCAGGCTGTGCTTCGTCTCGATGACCGCGATGAGGAACATGGCAAGCGCCATCCACCAGATATCGTGGGAAAGCTGGCTCCTGACGTGTTGCGAGACAAGGTCGACCTCCCCTTCACTCTGGGAAGATACGGACGTGATTGTCGCCGAAGACGAATGGGACGGCGCTGGGGACGAACCGGGGTTGGGCGTGACACGGAAGAAGGTGCTTCTTGATGCACCTCCGTTCACGCGGCCTGGCCTCCGCGGCGCGCTGACGCCCACCCCTTGGAAGCCTGTCATGCGCCGCTGGATCTGGCGCCCAACGAAGGCTGTTCCACGCCGGCCGACCTGTGCGAGCTTCTTGATGGATCGCGTGGACATGCTTGAGGCCTGCGAGAAGGCTGAGGTGGGTGAGAACGGTCCATTGTTTCCACGTTGCGGCACGGACAGCAACGTTTGAGCAGCGAACTGGGCCGTGTCTGATTTCCCAGGGTCTGGCTTCTCGTCGCTGGCAGGGTCGCCGTCTCCTGCGTAGATCCCGAGGGACCTTTCCTCATATACGTTCGAGTTTCGCATTGTGATTGTACCTGGGTAGGTCTCCAAATACATAATGACCAGCCAGAGCACCTGGATGTCAAAGTAGACTGCAGCGGGGCTGATTATAGCGAAACCCCCAGACCAGATTGCTTTTGAGACGGTTAGTGAATGCATCAACCTGTGCAGATTCAAGGACAAAACTTACATATGGACTGAAAAAGCATGTTAAATACCCGCTCGCCAGAAGGATCCGTGTCGAGGGCCGAGTTTCCGATGCTCAGGACCAACAGCGCAATCCAGTCCGCCGCCACGAGAACGACAAGCATCGCCACAAGCAGCCAGGTCGGCTTCGAAGGGAAGAGCATGGTGTATACTCGGCGCGGGTATTTGAGGGTGAAGTCGAGAGTCTCCTTCGTGACAGCGTAGTCTTCCTCATTGGTCCCGTACTTCAGCAACTGAGCCATGCACCAGAGGATCAGCCTCAGGAAAGCCGGGAACGCCGCACTGCCTGCAAGCATGAGGACGACCGTGACCACCAGAAGGAACCACCCGCTCTCGAATGCCGCGATGCCAGCATCCAGGAGCGTCAGGCCGCCGTTGTTGAACGCGGAGATGGCAATGAAAACGCCAGTCCACCAGGGGTTCTGCGCGTTTTCTGCAGCGGCCGAGGGCTTGTTGACTGCGATCCAGGCCCCGAGGGCGATGGCCCCGAGGAGCTGCCAGAGGAAGAAGTAGACCGTCACCGTAGCGATGAGGAGCTTAATCGCACGGTACTCCACGCCGCCGAGGTATTCGCGTTCGCGCGCCGTCAGGTTGTGGAACTGGCCGTTGCGGCCAACGTTGACCTTGTTCTGTTTCAGAAAGGCGTCGATGCTGAAGGACTGCTGCTCCTGGTTTGCTCGAGACGGGCGCTCATTCCTCGAGCTGGCGTCCTGGCTGGCAGGGGTTTTCTGCCTGGTCATCTGCGGGCTGCCGCGCTGGTACGCACTCGAGAGCCCGAGCCCCGTTGCTTGGCTGGGCTCACCCTCGGTGATGGGGTCGAGGAACTTGATGCTTCTCCCCCCGGGGCTCATAGGCGTCTCGGATGAGGTGGCCTTTGGTGGGGCCAAAAATGGACTTTTCGCGGCCTCCAGGTCAACTTGTGCCCTTCTCTCAGCGAGTTCGCTTGGCGTTGGCGACTTCGACTTCGACGACGAAGTGCTTGTCTCGGGCGATCCCACAATCTTGGTACCCATGCCCGTCATCTCATCTTGATCCCGGTCGCGAGTGAATGCACTTCGGAATCTCCGTGATTTGGATTCAGTCTTGTCGCGTGAGCGAAACGTGGACATGACTGGCAGGCCAAACATGGCGCCAGCCATTCCGACTACTGCACCAGTCGCCTTCATCTTCCGATCTCTTTCAGCCTGCACGATATCCTTGAAGCGTCTTTCAAAGATATACATCCGGAAGACAAGCGCTGGTACTCGTTAGTCAACTGCTGCGGGACCCAAAATAATACATGGCGGAACATGCAAAGCACGAAGATCGGGAAGCTATAGCAGCAGGAATTTATACTGACTGAAAATTGATATCATGATCGGGTTCCCCAGCATGAGGAGAATTGCCAAGATGACTTGCTGGCCGGTTGACATTGCTATCATATCAATGTGTCAGCACTCTTGTCCCCGAGCCGTGCCAGATCATGTTTTCACTGACCACTTATGTTGACCGTGTTGAGGCCTGCCGAGGTCAACGCGGAAAAGGCCATGAACATGCTGTCCCAGAAACCAATGCTCAACGCGGGATGAGCGGCGCCCCAAAAGACAAGGGTCGCGATGAGTCCAACGACGAGGAAATAGGCATAGTGAATGGTGATGTAGTTGACCGGCGGCAGCCACGGCCTGATACTGGTGCCCAGGTCGGACAGGCCACTCCGTATTCTCTCCCAGCGGTTAAAGTCGACGCGGATGGTGGTGTTGTCGCTGTCGCCTTTCTTGGGCCGTACACTGTCCAGGAGCCCCATGATGAGACAACTTGCTTCATTTGATGCGTGTTGACCAAGTCGCTGCATGAACAAGCACTTTCAGAGTGGGTCTGGACACACGGCCGGGCTCACGAGCGGCTTCTCATCTTCTTCAAGTACATGATTCCAGTGGCCCACTTCGTGCGATGGCGTTGGTGGCCACCAAGGCCTTCCTTTAGCAGACATAGTGTGTTGGCGTGAGGGTGCGTGGGCTTCAAGAGCCGCAGGACGGGAATAGGTGCAGATCGATCCCATTGACCCAGCAAGGATCGCTGGCTGCATGGCAGCGGCCGCCAGAGGCTCAGGAAGACGGGTCATGATCAAGCAAAGTTGGTGCTCGTTGGTGCTCGTTGGGCACAGCCCTGGGGACGAGAGGGCCTCGAAGGCCCATAAGCTGACATTCCCACCTAACACCTTTTCGTGTTAGGAGTGTGGTGTCGGTGTTAGTGCTCGGTGCCAGTGGGAGCGGGGAAAACGTGGGCACCGGTGGATTTCTGCGCGGCCGTTTTCCGCGGCCGTTGTGAGGCGCTCTTGTTTCACCCACCGACCTGGAATGGGCCCGCTACAGCCCCCAAATATAGCTTTGACTCGTCTTCTTCATCTCGTGCCAGGCTCCAACGGCCATCTGGCAGGAAGATGGCGGATCCGCTCAGCTCCTCTCTGAAGGCCGAGGAACTGCGCGTCCACGAGCAGGGGTTTCGAAGGATAGGAATGTTGGAAGGCTGTAGAATCGAATCATGGCCGCAGGGCAAACGCTTTCCCCTGTGCCGCCCGTGATGAGCCAACAGAGGTGGACGCGACCCACGGGCCCTTGTTCGGCGCATGGTGACAATCTGGTCAAGCTACCGGTACGGGCCTACTCGCCTTCAACCACGCTTAATCCCGAGGCAAGATAGTCATGAATTTTACTTGGGCACCAGGCACCCACCGGCAGCTTATCAGATGTGCTGGTTCCCAAGGTCGATTTGAGGCCGACGGTGACAGTTGGCGCCCAGAGACTTCGGCCATGACTGAGCCGAGGCCGGGCTCAATCACGCAGTGCTTGGGACTGCATCCCGGCCTGGCAGGCTGGAGAAGGGGCAAAGATCCGAACAAAGTTGCCCTGCAAATGTTCTCTCCAACCTCCCCAATCTCCTATCTATGAAGCCAACTACTGGACTTTCCGGCAGGGCTTGGGGGCTAATTTACCGTATGTAACGTTCATCAGTGCTCAGGATGTTTTACAGGCGGAGCTATGATGCTACCAACCATAGACCCGACCATCTAAAGATGGCGCGTCAACACCTTAGAAAACCACGGTGCGCAGCTTCCAGGCTGGTAGGCGGCTTGTGAGCATCTCAATATTGTCTAAAGCTCACTCTCAAAGTCATCATGTGGTATCGAACCAGATCGATGTGGTCCTTTCTGCTGAGTTTGTTCCTGGTCGTATCTCAAGCGGCCGCCCAGTTCAACAATCCGGCAGGTGTCGATATCTGGTGTGGCAAGGCCTATCGTCCGACGTAAGTACTGATGTAGTACTTTTAGAGGACATTCTCCGTGAAGGCTCACGACAAAAAAAACAGCAATTCGTCTTTCAACCCAGGTGGCTCGTTTGAGGAGCCTGGGATATCAAGCCACCCACTGCTGAGACTCACCGCGAAACCGCGCATGACCATTTATCTCGACACCGACGAAAATGCTGCCCTGCTCATAGGTGCCGAGGTGTCGTACCAGCTAGGTCAGCCCATCAGCGAGTCTTCCATCACCAGTCCGGCACAGAAGCTCCACGTCACAGTGCTTTCCGGAAACGCAACACTGGGCTCGGCCTTGTTGGACGTCGGGTCGGTCGAGAACGAAGTCCCCATCGCTCTCGGTGGCCTCGTCCCCAGACTAGATGCCTACAATTTGACAGTGAATGCGGAACTGGCGAATTCGACGGTGTATTCGACGAGTACTGCCTTCTCGTACCTCCCGTATCCAGATAACTACGGCAGCGTGGCCAGGCTGGATAATTTGTACGGAGGCATTTATGCGCAGAGGGGGAAGGCCAGCTCCTGGGAGGCCATATTTCCATACACGTACTATGTGCAATGGACCCTCTATTGGGACACAGACGTCTCTACACTGGACGAGTTTGCCTCTTTCGGATTCAACCTGGTACATATCGTCCCAACTGGTTCCCTCGGCGAGCAGCCGTTCCCATGGGCCCAATTCCAGCCGTACCTCGACCGAGCGGCGGAACTCGGCCTCTGGCTGCAGTACGATGTCATATGGCAGCCGGAAAATTCGACAGAGATGGTAGAGCAGGTCACTGCCTTGCGCAGTCACCCTAGCATATTAAGCTGGTACCAGAGCGACGAGCCGGACGGGAAGAGCAACCCCATCAACGCCACCGGCCTCGCGTACAGGAAAATCAAAGACCTCGACCCCTACCACCCCGTCAGTCTCGCTCTGAACTGCGAGAATTTCTACTACCGGGAATACGCCGCCGGTGCCGACATAATCGTGCCGGACGTGTACCCCGTATCAACAAACACCTCCTTCTCCACGGTCTACGGCACAGCGTGCAACACAACCTACGGCTGCTGCGGCTGCGACAACTGCGGCGTCGGCCCCACGGCCTTCTCCGACATCCCCCGCCGGCTCGACGAGTTCCGGCGCAGGGACGCGCTGATCGGCTGGGAGAAGACGCAGTGGTTCGCGCCCCAGGCGTTCGGCAACGAGACCTTCTGGACGCGGTACCCGACCGCCCCGGAGCTGGGCGTGATGTCCCTGCTCGCGGTCAACCACGGCGCCAAGGGGCTGACCGCCTGGAACTACCCGACGACGCCTGAGCTCTTCAACCTCACCAGGGACATGGCTGCGCTGTTCACGGACTCGGCAGCGGCTGGCCTCTTCTTCCTCGGCGCGCCTAGACACCAGGACCTCGTGGTCACGGGTTCTGATGATCTCGATGCTGCGGCATGGGTGGATGAAGCGCGTGGGCAGGCGTTGGTCAGTGTGGTCAGCCTGAGTTATCATGACATCGCTGGGCCCGTTACCATCGCCCTGCCAGATGGGATCACTGGTTTGACTGTTGGTGCGGGCCTTTGGGGGCAATCCGACTGGACAGTTGGAGTAAATGGCGCCCTGGTCGCGGAAGGCGTGGGTGCTCTCTCGACGGCTGTATTTTTGGTCTCTATCTGACGATATGCCGACTGGCACAAGTCACTGAAAAGGCATCCGGGGTCTGGGTGTAGTTTAAGGAGGATTTGATGCATTCTCGCTCCCCCCGAGAGCCTGCTCACGTTGGAGCCTCACAGAGAACTTCTAAATATACAAAATTGAGGCGTACTCTGGTCTCAAAAGCTAGAGGACACGGATCTAGTAGACGTATCTGAAGTTGGGGTTCTTCTTGTCCGTTATGTCCTCGAACGCATGCACAAATGCCTCATCGCGGGCCTCCTGAATACCCTCGGCAGCCAGCCGGTCACGCTTCTTGTTCTGAGCGGTCAGATACCAACGCAGGAGGATGATGTCAACGACAAGCAGGCCATAGCAACCCAAGTGGGTAGCAAAGGCAATGAAGTAGCGGGGGCCATCCCAGGCCAAAAAGACTTGAGGTCCTGCACGTGAGAGACAAGGTCAGCCACATTGCAAGAAGTGAGCATATGATAATTGGAGGAGACAGTCGACGACTTACCGATGGCATTTCCGGTGGCCCAGATGATGAAGTTGAGCGCGATCGCGACTGACTTCTTGGTCTGCCCGGCTATGTTCCGAGAGATCAGGGACAACGACAGGGTCTGGGCAGCCCAGAAGGAGAAAGTGATGTAATAGCAAATGAGCAGCCCAACGTGCTGGGCAAAGGTCTCCAAGGGGACGACCATGAGGCAGATGGTGCCTGCGAAGCATCTGTGGAGCGGGAGTGTCAGCCCTGTACAAAGTGATGATGTGAATAATGGTACACTTACGGAAGGACGAAGCCCAACATGACAAGCAAGTTTTGCCCGGTTTTCTTGACAATCCACAGCGACCCAAGCAGGACGATTATGATGTAAAAGCCCAGCACCATGGCCAGGAGCTGAGTCTGGAGCGTGGTGAAACCAAAGCTCTTGATGATGATGCCCTGGAACGCGCCCAGGCCACTGGTTGGGAGCGTGGTGGTCAGAGCTATCAGAGAGTAACCCCAGACCTGAGGGTCCAGGAAGGCCTCGATGAGCTGGTCGACCTTGAAGGTGCGGTTCTGGACGCCGGTCTGGTTGTCCCGCACGCGCTCGACCAAGAGATGCTTGTCTTCTTCCGAGAAGCACTTGGCCCGCATGGGGCTGTCGGGCATGTACCATCCAACGAAGATGCCGAAGATAACAGAGATGATACCATAGATCATGAACAGCCACTGCCACGACTTAAGGGGTCCATGAGTGATGAGGGAGAAGCAGTAAGCCAGTAATCCTCCCACTATTTGCTGGGCACCGTTCATCATGTACCAGTATGTGACACGGGCAGCTTGCTCCTCCCTCCGGTACCATATGGAAGACAGCACGACAAAGGCAGGCTGGCAGGCGGACTCGAACAGGCCGAGCAGCGTGCGGACGATGACGAGGCCGAGGAAGTTGTGGCAGAGGGCCGTGCAGGCAAGCACCACGCCCCAGGCTATGATGCTGAAGCTGAGGTACTTGGCGATGGGCACCCGGGCGATGGTCCAGTTCTGAGGGTACTCGACGATGAGGATCGTGATGTAGATGCAGGTGGTGAGCCACGAGTAGTCCTGGCCGGTCAGGTTGGTGTCCTCGCGGATGCCCATGATGGAGGCGAAGCTCAGGGTGCCCTTGTCGATGGCCTGGAGGAAATACGTCGCAACCATGACCGAGAGGACCCGCTTGTCAATCATCTTGAGCAGCTGGGCGTTCTTCTCCGGCGAGATGTCGATGCGGACGTCCGAGACATACTGGGCGAGCTCCTTGTCGACCTTGGAGAAGTTCTGGTGGTCCTTTGCGAACTCGACCTCGTCGGCGGACATGACGCGCTCAACCTTGTCGGGAGAGGCATTTTGCCGCGCTTCAGTGCTCGGGTCCGTGGCCATGTTGGAGCTGCCTGCGATGTCTTCTTGGGGGGGCTGCCGGGTGATTCCGTGCTGTGTCGACCTCGGTTTTTGCCACGTCTGAAGAAGGGTAACTAAACCCAGGTGAGTTGAAAAAGAAAGGCTTAAGGGGCAGCAACTGCAACACTGGGAGGCCAGATGGAAAGGAGCAGGAAGGCTGGCAAGACAACTACGAGGGAGGGGCGGGATGGGTCAGCCTTGAGCCTTATCAATGGATTTGAATTGCTATTTACCAACAGACTTTACCCCGGACGAATAAATTGGATCCGGCGCAGCGGTAAAGGACCGTAGCGCTGGACGAAGTACACAGATATCTAGGGAACCGCTTGGCCAGGCGCCCGAGTGTTTGTCGACACTGACTTTCACTTCCCCAGACCCCACAGAGCAGAGTAAGTATGGGGACCGAGTTGCATCGACAATCCTGGGGGGGTCTAGGCGGCCATTGGCCCGAGGTGCCGTGCTTGGTGCCACCGTCCGGATGGAAGCCCGTCCCTGTCCTTGATCCCGAAAAGGCCGGGGAGGGATCATCCTCCCTGCTGGACATTAGCAACTTTGCCATCGTTGCAGCGTTGCCACGCATAATTTTCTTCGTTGGGATGGCGGAGATCAAGGGACATAAATTGGTGTCGGTCGAGTGTGGTGTCTGCCTCGTGCTGAAATGATCACTGTCTGTTTGTCCATCATGAGGATTTCCACTTACCTGGCTGGCATGAGTGAATCTTTGCAGAGCATGCAATCTGCTGACCCCATTGGCCACTGTCCTCGTATCGATGTTGACCCTGTGGGGAGTCTGTGTGGGGGTGGGGGGGCGAGAGTCTGTTGGAATTCAGGAATCCAAGACAGCAGCCATCCCCAGGTTCCACTGGAAGACCCGCCCGAGCCCATTGTCCCCCCGCGGGGAAAGGGGTCCGAAGGGATTGAGAAAATCGGGGCGTTCGATGTCGACCGACCCGGGACAGTTTATGTAGAGCCTCCTCGAGCCTCCGAGCTTGATTTTCTTGGACCCGTCTTGGTGCCAAGGCTTCACGGGTGCTTGGCCACCGCCTCCAACCCCGGCGGCTCCCCTCGTCTGTCGGTGCAGTTCGGAGCGAGCTGTACCGGCTGCTGCTGCCTTTGTTGACCCGTCGGGACGCCCAGCTTCTCCACCATGTCGACCTCGGTCTCTTGAGCCGATGGTGTATTGGGCCGCGAGGACACCCCACCCCACCCCATAGACTACTTACGCAACGCATGAGCTGCATTATGTACTGTACATAGTACATTGTTGCTCACCACTGAGGACTTGCATCTGGGCCGCTTCAAGTCTCGCTGACCCTGCTTTCCAAGGTTGCTTCCCTTCCAAATCCCCATCGCCTGAGCACACTTTCTGTCACAGCATCACGTGCCGATCCCCGTTGTCTTGACCACGTACCTTTGCACATCCCATACAAGATGCCTACCGAGATACAGGGCATCAAATCCAGCGATGTCCATGCCAAGATCAAGCTGTTGATCGATGGCATGGTCAACATCAAGGACAAGACCGGCGAGTTCCTCCTGAAACTCGACGACGGCCGTGTCATCGACACCAAGGGCTGGAACGACTGGGAATGGACCCACGGTGTCGGCCTCTACGGGATCTGGCAGTACTACGAGTTGACGGGCGACGAGAAATGCCTCGAGATCATCGAGGCATGGTTCGCCAACCGCTTTGCTGCTGGCGGGACGACAAAGAATATCAACACCATGGCGGTGTTCCTGACCCTGGCATACGTCTACGACAAGACAAAGAACCCAGCCTACCTACCCTGGCTGGACAGCTGGGCTGAGTGGGCATATCGTGATCTCGACCGGACCAAGTTCGGCGGCATGCAACATGTCACCTACGTCAGCCTCCACGAAGGCCAGCTGTGGGACGACACCTTGATGATGACCGTTCTCCCGCTGGCCAAGATCGGCCTGGTGCTCAACAGGCCTCACTATGTCGCCGAGGCTAAGAAGCAGTTCATACTCCACTGCCAGTACCTGTTCGACACCAAGACAGGCCTGTTCTTCCACGGGTGGGAGTTCTACAAGGACGGCGCCAAGCAGGGCAGGCTGGGCCACAACTTCGCCGAGGCGAGGTGGGCCAGGGGCAATAGCTGGCTGACCATCGTGATCCCCGAGTTCATCGAGCTGCTGGACCTCGACGTCGCGACGGACCCCGTCGGGTCGCACCTCCGGGACGTGCTCGAGGCCCAGTGCGCGGCCCTCTCGTCGCTGCAGGACCCCACCGGCCTCTGGAGGACGCTGCTGGATATCCCGGAGGATGAGGGCTCCTACCCGGAAGCCAGCGCCACGGCCGGGTTTGCATTCGGCATCCTCAAGTCCAGGCGCAAGCGGTATCTCGACCCGTCCACCCCCGTCTCCGCCCCTGAAGCCGATGACTGCCGGAAGCTCAAGAGCGCCAAGGTGGGGGGTTATGATGAGGTTGCGGTGAGGGCCATCAAGGCGGTCATCAACAATGTGGATGAGAATGGCGAGCTTCTCAACACCTCCTTCGGAACTGCCATGGGGTAAGTCGAGAGACAATGTTTTCTTCTCTCTAGAGAACCGTGCTGATATTCTTGACAGCAATACTCTGCAGCACTACAAGGACATCCCCATCACAAG
Source organism: Diaporthe aspalathi (assembly GCA_001447215.1). Lineage (NCBI taxonomy): Eukaryota > Fungi > Ascomycota > Sordariomycetes > Diaporthales > Diaporthaceae > Diaporthe > Diaporthe aspalathi. The sequence continues at coordinate 32,401 of LJJS01001271.1, forward strand.
CATGCCATACGGCCAGGCCATGGCGATCATGGCTCTTGTCGAATTCTTGAGAGTGTACATATGAACCTCAAAAATGGGCGCACAAGTCAGAGCCCAGTACGTCGGTCATATCAGAAGGTAGTGCATCGGGCGTTTTGGTCGATTTCTTGCTCTTTCATGTTCGGGTTTTTGGGGGTCTTGATTTGGAGGGGGGGGGCAAGAGGCACTTGGCAGCCGTGCATATCTGTGCTCATATATTTGCATGTTTTCATGATGTTTCGTGCGGCCTGTCCACAGCCGCAAAAAGAACCGACGACGCGACCACGAGCCGGCCGCTCTGCACAAAAAGCATGAGGGAATGTTCAGAGTAGCCAGGTTACAGGATTCGCATAGCAGACAGCATCGCCATCATCCATGTAGATATCAATTTGCAGGAGGAAGTCCCAAATCCAATTTGTAGCAAATTGACGGGAATTTGCTGGTTTGAATTGAAGATGAGCCGCTTGTGCCGAATAATGTGAATCCTAGTATAAGTTAACTCAAATCTAGCTTGGAGCTCCCCTTGTGAGCTTGCATGACTCCCATCTGCGCGTAATTAGTGCTTGAATCGGACGAGCCACAGGATGTACCATCGCGCCGTGAGACTCGCCAAGAGTGACAAGCCAAGTCAGGTGGTGTGGTTTCCCTGCAGCCTGCTGCACAAGGTCAACCCACATGCTCCAATTCTTGGGGCCTGTTCGAGCACCGAATGACAGACGCCGAGGTCCGGGTCTGAGTATGCGGCAAGGCATTGTGCGTTGCTTGATTTCGAGACATACCTAGGTAACGCCTTGATATAGGACAGGTCGCTCGCCCACCTGGGGTCGATATTACTTGATTTTCATAGCCAACAACTGAACTGTGGCGGCAATCGTCCTCGAATCATTCCGATCTCACAATTTTCTGGCCACGCGACACTTTGACATGTTTGCAGGAGTAATGTCCGAAAGCATGACCTGCCCAAGTGACGCAACGTGAAATCCGCGCTCGACGAGCTGACTGGATGGCAATGTGGGGGAAAACGTAACGTAGTAGCCGGACCTTAATCGTGGATGGGGGAAAGTGCAAAATTAGGGGCAGCACGACTCGTCTGCCGACTGGATGTTCTCCTCCGTTGATGAGACTAACCTGATTTCGAGCTGCACCTCGACTGTGAGGTCGACGCGGCGGCTGCAGCTATAACATTTCACGGATATCACTTACGCGCTACACCCACATGTGCAGTCGTGTTGGTCGGCTATCCTGGGGCCTTTGGAAATCTAGAACGCTGGATCTCTGGTCCTAGACTGGTTTCCTGAAATCCATCCATCTTGCCAAAATCTGGAACTGCAGTCCCGGGAGACATGTCATCTGCTCTTTGTGGGCATGTATCGTCACCGAGTCTCAAACTCCGGTTTGTGTTGACCACGAGTACGGCCGTTAAGGTTTCCAGACTCTTGGGTCCATCTCATTCTGAGACCGGCATATAAAGAATCAGCCACAATCCTGGGCATCCCCCAAGTTGATCGGCGCCTACCGGGTTTCTAGAAGGCTGGGCGTCCCGTGCAGTGCGTCTCCGTGCTAAGCCTCCCCCACAACTGTGTCCAGTGTCACAAGCGACCGTCACACACTTCTCCCACGAGTATTTGACAGCTTCAGGGCCCGCTGCTATTGGCTCCCGAGGAACTCATCTGCAGGAACAGGAGCACAACTCATCGGCACCCTCCACCAAAAGACCCTGTCTGACTGGCTCCTTTTTACCACTTTCGGCAGGCTGGCTGGCTCCATGTGCAGACGACTAGCTCCGGCAGGTGGCCAAAAGTCTGACTTGTCGTCGGCCGCGCACGCCAATGGCACGCCCTCATTTAAGACATATCCAATGAGAATCGTAGACCTGCCATCGAAGTCGTCCCGGGATGGCGGGGCGGCCCCCTCCAATTGGGACCTCTGCCAATCATCCTTCCACGAAACGTACCTCAAGACTGCTGCCACTGGGGATTGCGGCACATGCATGTGCTCTTTGCTTCGCGGCGCCGCGCCGTGGTGAAATTTGAGCCTTCCTAGTTCTCTCGGCCTACCTCCTGACTTCCTATCAAAACTCATTACTCGACAACATCGCCGCGACGAGATGCTTCTGAAATCACAAGGGGCCGGCATGCCCAGCTCTGATACTACCCCCCGTATTAGGGCACCTGGACCGGATGTCCGCCTGGCCACGCTTGGCCACTTGAAGGCGTTTTCATTAGGGTGATGTGTCTGGCATCTGTCCGGGTCTCGCGTGGAAGGTGTCTCATCCTGGAAGAATTTTGCCAACGGTTTACCTGTCATTTTGACACCGGGCTGGTGGTATTGATGGTTCAAGAAGAAAAACTGCCAGACTGTGACCTACCAAAAACACGTACAGGTCCCTGGCAACGCGTGCTCAGATATGATATAAAATGCTCCATTACCTTCTCAAATGCTCGACTGTATCTCTCTGTCTTTCACCTAGCCTTCCCCAGCTCAACTGATTGCGTGCCGGCATTATTCGACTTTCAAGAACCGTACAGACTTCTACACTCCTTGCATCATTGTATATAACACACCTTTTGGTTGAAGAATTACGCAGAGCTCTAGAGCCGGAAACACAATGTGGGCGGTGAATCCAGGGTCTCTTCTAGCCAGCTTGGGCCTCACCACCCTCGTATCGGCTTGGGCCTCCCCGGGGTACTCGGGCTATTCTCTGCAATGGGAATCGCAGTTCGCATATGCCGCTGGGTCACCTCCATCACCTGACAACTGGAATATCATTACCGGATACCTGGGCGTCAACGCCGAGTGGGAGAAATACACCGCCTCCTCCGCAAACGTGCAGTGCTCCGGCGGGCAGACCCTGCAGCTCGTGCCCTGGAGGGACTCGTCGACCACCTACGGCTGGACCTCGGGGCGGATCGAGAGCAAGTACACCTTCACCCCGATGGCCGGGGCCATCACCCGCGCGGAGGCCCAGATCAGGTTCGGCCCGAACGCCGTCGCCAACAAGCAAGGAATCTGGCCGGCCTTCTGGATCCTGGGCCAGTCGCTGCGCCAGGGCGGGAGCTGGCCGGCGTGCGGCGAGCTCGACGTCATGGAGACGGTCAACGGCGTCCTCAGGGGCTACGGCACGGCCCATTGTGGGACTTACCCGGGCGGCATATGCAACGAGGGGACCGGGATCGGGAACTCGATTGCCATCCCCGACCAGGGGTGGCACACCTGGAGGATCGAGTGGGACCGCAGGTCGAACAACTGGGCGACCGAGACTATCACGTGGTACATGGATGGCCAGCAGTTCCATCAGATCCAGGGCAGCCAGCTGACGCAAGACATCTGGAACGCGCTCGCTCACTCGAGCCTTTATTTCATCCTGAATGTTGCGGTCGGCGGTACATGGGTAAGTTTGCCTCGCCCCCATCCTGACGCGTCTATGGCCACGAGTGACCAATTGCTGACCGACCACAAAGCCCGGGTATCCAAACTCAGATACCTTGGATGGTTATGGTTCAATGATGGAAGTGGGTTACGTTGCCCACTACGTCACCTAGGCATCGACGTTGTGTATGTTTGGACATTAGCAGCAGCTGAAGCAGGGGAGGATGTGGTCCCATTCTTGCAAATATCGTTATATACCCAGATCAGTCAAGTTACAAAGTATTCTACGCTCGTTCAAAATTTTAGTATCGGCGGATGTTATCATTTTCTGGGGCTCTCGGTGTATTTACTTAGTTTACACTCATTCAGCGTATCGCGCCTCAGCTAGCCTGTCCTCTATCTCCTCGGCCTCCTTCGCCAATTTTTCAGGTTTTGATGGGGACATCACGCGGCCATACTTAAACATCTCTGAGCAGAGTTCCTTGAGCACACCGGGATTCTTCTGGTATATCTCACCATCAGGGTCTGGGATAAGCACGCTCCTGGATTTTCCAGCCGTGACCTTGGGATTTCATAGGTATGATTGATGTTGGTATTACCGATGATAATGAGGCCCAATCTCTACCGGGTGCCACGATGACGATGTTCGGGTGGTTCTTGTTGGATGTGAACCCACCCCTTCGCTCTGTTGGCGACCGAGACACACATGGCGAGGTCATCCTCAATGCCCTGGAATGAGTTGATAGTTGCGGCTGGCCTTGTTAACTTGATGCTTGGGTAGGTTTGCTTGATCTTTCTGTTAACCAGATCGGCGTTCCATGTCTAGGGTGTGATTATATTGCTTGGTCTGTGCTGAATTAACACCCATGTCTTGGACCAGGCATGCGTCGAAGTCGAAGGCGATGAGGGTCCTCAAAGAAGTTGACTGTGGTATGCGTTTGGTACTTGCAAGATAGATGGTTAGCGTTGATGTAGGTAATGGGTGATATAGGAGTAGGTATTATGGGAGTAGGAGTGGGTGCTGTAGAAGTGGGTGCTGTAGGAGTGGGTGCTATAAGAGTGGGTGCTGTAGGAGTGGGTGCTATAGGAGTAGGTGCTGTAAAGTAGGTATTATGAGAGTGAGTGTGGTGGGAGTGTTTGTTATGGTACTAGGAGTTGTTGTGTGGGAGTGTTTGTTACGGGACTGGGAACTGTTGGTCTATGAGAAACAGACTGGAGTAGGCCTTCTTCACCCACCTTCCTACAAGTCCTGCCCTGCCTGCCAACCCGCGTGCACAAGGCTGGGTGTTGGGGCTAGTTAGTGCGGTTGTGCCTGCCAGGGAGTGAGGCCCCCATATTAATAAGCCCACACCTGCAGCCCAGAGCCAACCTTCTCTGAAAATCCACATAGTTTGGTGCAAACATTGAGTCGCAAACATTGAGTCTTCCAACGCGCCATAACTTGACAGAAGCATCAGCAATCCCACACCATCGCTTCCACCCCTTCAATCAGCACCAACGAAAAGAACAAGAATCATCATCGCCTAGTACTTCACCACATCCCCTACCATGGACAGGGCCAACCGTACCGAGGCACCAACGCCTGCCCCGGCTGCAATCGACTCTGACCGTTGCCCGGCGGACGAAGCTTTGGACTACTACATGGGAGGAACACCCTATGGCAAGCTGTGTGGTGCATCCAGCCCTGACGTTGTCCAGGAGGTCCTCGACTAGGATTCGAGCCCCTTCTTGGATTCGTCCATCGCTCACCTTCACCCATGGCCAGACTATGAGTTTGCCAAGCAGCTGTTCCTTGTGGCCAGGAACCACCCAGTCGTCGGTCTGATGGCGATGGTGAAGACTTCACGGGATACCAATACTGATGTCGCTGACCGCCCCGGGCGCCATTTCCATCGACCCTCTGCTCTTGCAAACCAACTCTCTCAGACCATTATCGCCCACACCTCGCCTGCTGAGCGGATCGGCTTTGAGTTTTTCTGTCTCCAAACACCGTCCCACCGTCATCTAGACCAAGTGGCTGGCCCTCCACTTCTGCTGGTCCAATCAGCCCTGACAGCCCCATCACCCGCGACTGGCACCGCGGTGCCACTGCCGTTGGGGCTTGCCACCGCGTGCTTGCGTCATTCGGTTTGAATGATATACACTGTCTTCTCGTTGAGGATGCCAAATCTCCGCTCTTCAGTTGGCACAGAGTCAGAAGTGGAGACGCAGGTGCAGGTGGTCCCGATGATACCGCTGAGCCTGCTGCCGACGTGCGGCGCATTCCCGTTTCCTACCATATCGGGGAGAGAGATTACCTCGAGCCTTGGCTTCCTGAGCGCGAGATGCTAAGTCTAAGCAACCAGCCTGGCAGAGCTATTGCTTCCACTATTCGGCCTGACGTCTCCGGCACCTTGGGCTTCACCATCTTGCTTGAGATTGACATTCAGAACAACAGCAGCACCCGCCAAACGGAACGTCCTGTGGCCATTGCAAAGCTCCTCCTGACCTGCCGCCATGTTGTCGATGACTCTGACAACACGTCCTCCTTGAAGGATATTGACCGCCTATCGGACGCTGTCAGACACAGCCTCGACACAGCCTATGATTCTGCTCAGGACTCTCCTATCAACGCAATCGACGCTATCCAGCTTGATCAAGACCGATACGATTCACTGCTGGAGTCAGCACGTTTAGCAATGAACAAGAAGGTCAAAGCCCTCGAAGCTGTTCAGGGGACAGAGCTCACGGATTTCGAGTGCAGCCTTCGAGACAGGCGGATGCGCGACCGCTGCGCCCTTGAGGGATTCATCTCCCACCTCGAGAGACTGAGGGACCCTCAGAGCCGCCAAATCGGCACCGTGGTCCTGTCACCTCCGTTGACCGCTACAAACGACTGGGCTCTGATCTTGTCGTCCTGCGTCTCTAGCCCTGATCCTGCTGGACGTCACACTGGCGTGTTCGATGCATCTTGCGCAAATGTCAACGGCGGTGTTGATCCTAATCTTTTCTGGATCAAGGAGCTGAGCGCAACTGCCCGTGGACGCCTCAGGCGTCGAAATAATCAAGCAATGCGCACAGTCACAGGTGGCAGCCGTCCACTCTTACCCCGAGACCTCATGAAGCTGGATACCTACTTTACTCAGGACACCATAGACCAGCGTTGCTGCACTGCCATCACAACCAACCAAGAGAGTGTGACCCATTACACTCAGGATCAACTTTTGAAGCACCTAGGAAGTCCAGATTCCATGGATGTCTACCACGTTGGTGCTGAGGATTCAGGACATGGCAAGCTTAGTCACATCAAGTCATTCACCTTCAATGGGTCTGCTTCCCAGGATCTTGCTTGTAATTATTGCATTCTGGGCTATAACGGCAAGCCTTTCAGCAAGAAGGGAGACAGCAGTTCTGCCATCTTCGGCATCCTACCACCCCTCCACCCCACCGATTCTTCTCCAGCAGCAAGCGCGGACACGGACAAGGACACGCAGGTGGGTGTCTTGGGCCTTATTCGCGTCGGCGGGAAATCGAGCGGGTGGCATATCACTTCGGACGTTACATATGCCATTCCCATTGAGGCAGTCATGGAAAAGGTTGAAGAGCGTGGTAGAGTACTGAATTGGAACCCCTTCTAAGGGATGACACGGAACGCTCAACAGAAGATACTTGCGGTCAGCGTTCTGTTTCAAGTCATCGCTGGACATGCGGTCTACCTACCACAAGCCCAATATAGTTAGATAGAGACGACGGCTCAGAGATTGACAGGGCACAGTGGAAAGAAATAGACTAGAGGTTATCCTAAAAAGTTCGAGTAGATGTATTGTGTTTGGTCTTGTGAACGCGGCAATTGCGTATCTACATATGATAATGTCCCTCTAGAGCCGCTCGAGCACGAGCAATCCAGAGTACCCTCGGTACCGACTTAGGTATGAAACAGGCAGATCTTGAGGATCAAGTATACAGTCTTCGAATCTCGTTCCTACCTGAAGCTATACGGAACTGGGGGGGCAGTACATGTGTAGATACCGTTTGCGGCCGTACTTGGCCGGCCTGACTCCCGAGGTCTCTTCTCAACCGCAAAACCGGATGGTACTTACTTGACACCCATACGTCGCAATGCCAGGTAGAAATTCGGACATCTACGCTCAATATCGACTTTCCATAAACCCATCTCGTTGAACCAGCTTGCTATACCCATTCACATCATGCTCTCCCCACACCCGCACCCAACGGTAACACCAGACCACGGGAGCCTACAACCCCCAGGCCTACTATGAGACGAGTGATGCACCGGTCGGTGTATGCTCCATTTCTCTAGATGCATAAATCGAATACCTTTACAAATACACCGTGATGAACCTCGTTTTCACAAGTTCGCACGTCGATAACTTGCTTTTCAGCATGAGCGTGCAAGGAGTTCGTTGGCACATGCATGCTAACAGGCTCATTCATCACCCGGCGATCGCTGCCTAGTCAGGAAGGTTGTAGTCTGATAAGATGCGGATGGGGTTCTTTCCCGCCTACCGTCCCGATTCGTTGCTGACTGGGGTTCCTCAAATTCTCATTGTGGGCACGTATTCTCCACGTTCACTCCGGCCCTCGATCTTCTCTTAACTCCGGCTCGTGTGGTCAGGTTGAGGTCCACGGCTGCGATCCTTGATGGTCACAGCATCTGTGCTGTAACTTAGTTGCATGCATGCATCACGGGCATGTTCAAGCCAAGCACACGCTGCACGAGACAATTCAAGCTATTCCGGCATGTGGGTTCAACGGAGATGCGAGCTCCACGTGGGGACCGAACCAAGCACCAAAGCAAGCTTCGGGAGTTGAAGATAAGCTTTCTTGGCATCCCGGTAACTCAAGCCGGTCTTTATTATATCTTTTCATCATCATCACAGCAGTCAGTGGAAATCCCGGCGGCCCGTAGCCCAGTTGTGACTTCTGCCTGTGCCTGCGCGCGAACTACTTACGTACCTGGGTATATTTGGCATCAATTCATCGCTGCATGTGCTTGGATGTGATGCAGGGTTGCAATGCCACCGACTCCGCCCGCGAGGGCACAAGGCAAGGACAAGCTTCGTAATCTATCACTTGTCATGCAGGCACCAAAGTCTGCTTTTTGGTGTGGTTCTCCGCATTGGTGACGAGGCCATCCCCCCCGGTCGATCTTGCGCGCGAATTTGGACATTGATGCTGGCTGACCTCGGGAAAGTGCCGGCGGTCCACACCTCTCAATGTTTATAAGCCAACCTTGCCCCCACCCCCTCCTGCGGGCAGCAAAGGAGGTATCTTTTTGGAACCCGCAGTTCTTTTCACTCCACGACCTTCTCGCTCTTCAGCAAAACGGCCTCAGCGGACAGGATGAGGTCCCTCCACTTCGCGCTTGCGCTGGCCACGGCAGGCCTCCCTGCTGCCTCTGCCTCTGGCTCTGGTTGGCATGCGCCAGAATCTGTGGCCGCCGCCCGGAGTAGGACGAGCAGCGGTGCGAGGCACATGTTTAAGCGCGAGACCAACGGCATCACGTATCAGGTCTATGAGCACGCGTCGACCAATTCCACCCTCGAGGTAGTCGAAGACAGCGGTATCTGCGAGACGACACCCGGGGTCAAGACGTACTCTGGTTACCTCTCGGTCGGGACAAACATGTCCATGTGGTTCTGGTTCTTCGAGGCTCGGAATAACGCATCTGCCGCGCCGCTGGCGTTGTGGCTCAACGGGGGCCCCGGCTGCTCCTCCATGATCGGGCTGTTCCAGGAACACGGGCCTTGCCATTTCGTCAACGGCAGTGACGAGCCCGTGTTGAACCCGTACAGTTGGAATACTTATGCCAACATGCTCTACGTCGACCAGCCCATCGGGACTGGTTTCAGCTTTGGTGACGACGAGGCCACCTCGACTGTCACGGCAGCCCCTTTTGTGTGGAAGTTCATGCAGGCCTTCTTCGAAGCATATCCCACGTATGAGAGCCGCGAATTCGGACTCTGGACAGAAAGCTATGGCGGCCACTACGGCCCTGAGTTCGCTGGTACGTTACAAGGCCCTTTCTGATGTGAGCGAAGTGCGAATCGAGTGAGGGACTGACATGGCTCCAGAGTACTTCCAAAGTCAGAACAAGGCCATCACCAACGGCTCGGTCACCGGAGAGGTGATCGATCTCGTCGCCCTCGGGATCAACAACGGCTGGATCGATCCAATTATTCAGGAGCAAGCTTACATCGATTTCGCGTACAACAATACGTGGCGTCAACTGATAAACGACACACAATATGCCCAGCTTCAAGATGTCTACGAAACACAATGTCTCCCCCTCTTACAGCAATGTCCTGGCGAGACCGGGAGCGACACGGCGTGCGTGAACGCTGATAATGCATGCTATGAGTCGGTTGAGGGTGTAGTCGAGAACGGGGATATCGATTTTGATGTCTACGACATCCGACAGCCGAGCGCGGACCCGTTCCCTCCGGAAACGTATGTGGCTTACCTACAGCGGCCAGACATCATGAAGGCCATCGGTGCCCAAGTCACTTACGGAGAGTGCCCGGATGAGCCGTATTACAAGATAGCGAACACGGGCGACGATGCGCGGTCTTTTCTTGACACGTTGAGTACGGTCGTGCAGTCTGGCATTTCGACTCTGATCTGGGCTGGTGATGCCGGTACGTCTGTTCGTCCCCTATTTCGTTGTCGTTTTACTAAATTGTGATCAAAAAAAGACTGGATCTGCAACTATCTCGGCAATGAGCGTTCCGCCGACAAAATCGAGTACAGCGGCTCGTCAGCCTTCCAAGCAGCCGCCCTCCAGGAATATTCTGTGAACGGCACTTCCTACGGGCAGTTCAAGACAGCCGGTAACTTGAATTACTTGAGAGTAAATGCTGCCGGACACGAGGTGCCGGCGTATCGTAAGTGCCCCGGAAAACTCACACTGCGACAACCACGATGCTGACGAGATCGCTCAAATTAGAACCCGAAGTCTCACTGCAGGCTTTCAAACAGGTCATGACGGGGCAACCTTTGACCTCGCAGTAAATTTCAAGAGCTAAGGTTTCGAAGATTGTTCCTAAGCATCCTTGCGCCTTGCCCACCTAGGTAATTTTTTATTACTGCAGCTTCAAAAGCAGCTTTGACTCACTGGTCACGGAGCAAGAAATAGGGTTCCTTTTCCTGAAGTCATAGCCTTATAGGAAATACATATTGATTTCTCTGTGTGAGCTATGTTGTTCTTGCCCTCGTTGTCATTGAAATCTCCTATTTTGTGTACTTCCCATTGCCTTTTTAACACCGCTCTTAATAAGGCTTGGACTGTTTCCAGACAGGCAAAGCCCTCAGTGCTTTCCTGTCGAAATCCACCTCGCCCTTGCTGTTGACCCAGGCTCCCTCATCCGTGGCCTCCAAGTTGTCGTTGCTAAGACTTTCGGTCTCCTTTTTGCTCAATCCATAATTGTCCTTCGGCAACCACATCACAGGTGCTTTGCTGGTGAGGCTGGGGTTCTGATATGCTTTCTCGATTTCTTCTTCGGTATATTCAGGGGCCGGCTCGGTCTCCGCTCCTGTGCGAGCGAGGAAGGCACGCATGGCTTGATGGGAAGCGTACACCTGTGGCTCGAGGAACCGTGCAATTGGGGAGACAACCTTTTGTGGGAGGTGCATCTCTCGGCCGAGGCGCTGCACGCGAGATCGCTCGTGCTCATCTACTCGTGCATCTCCAGCAGCGACAGCCTGGCCCTCCTCTGCGGCGGAGAGCAGAGGGTCCTGCTCCTCATCGCCGTAGACCATGTCATCCGGGAAATGGTCCTCCAGCGGGTTCAAGTATCGGTTCGTTAGGATGTTGTAGGTAATGGTTGCGAAGAATAAGATAGCCAGCATGATCGCAGGACCCTTGGCCTTCCGCAGGCCGAAAAGCCCGATCAAACACAGCTCGCCAATGTATACACCGGCGAGTATCTGCTGGAGTGCCCGTACATAGCACTTCCCCTTGGTCTCGATTTTAGGCTGCACCATAAACAACTAGTATATCTATTAGCCACCACTACCGCCAAAGTGATACATTTTCAATGTGCCGAGGCGCGCAGACCGGGCAACTGTAGAAGGAGAACTCACCAAAGTGTACCGGTAGGAGATATAGAAAAGAGACAGCCCCACAGCTGCAAACCCCAGAACAAGAGGCGAAATGCAGCTGTATGCCAGCGCGATTATGACAAAATTTGCGAATTTGGGATACACTTTCCCCCAAGCGATTCCCTTGAGGCTCACGTAGTGATTGTACTTGTCCCGTGGGGTTTTGTAGATGAAGAGCTCAAAGAAAAGGTATTTGAGCAGATCAGACCAATCCATGATGTTTTTCATGGACGCTGTTACTTTGTCAGCATAAATCTTGACAGCTCAAACAGACTAGCATCACTTGGTGGAAGACTTCGGGGTTTGGTCATATCGATTCATTGAACTCGAAGACAAAGCCTTTTGCACCAAAAAGACCCCATCTCCCAAGTGCGTGAACTTTGGAGACAGATGACTCAAGGTGCTCTTCAAATGGATGATGACCTGAAGCCGGGGCGGGAGAGCGGGAGGCGGCAGGGAGGGTACGAACCGGCAACACCCTGAAGTATGAAATAAGTCAGGTAGAAGTTTGATGATTTTGGAAGGTTCTCAGCAAGGATCTGAGGCACTTTGTGCGGGTTGTTGATGATCATCGGGATGAAGGCAGTTGCCGACGAGGATAGAGCTGTGACCAGGAACACCTGTATGATCTGGAACGCAAAGTACCAGGCTTGAACTTGCAGTTCTGCCGTGACCGTGGTAGGCTGCCCTGAAGCTTTGGCCACATCTGGATCAAGAGAGGTCAGCTATGTGAATCAGAGATTGGGTGCAACCAAGAAGGACAGCAGGAAGTCGTTCTATGAGACTCACGTCGCATCAAGTTTGGCAAATAAGATGCAAGCTGGCTTGTGAGAAATGGAGGCAAAAAGCCCTCGAGAAGCCCGAGGAGGGGGTCGGGGAGGCTGTTGATCCATGAGAGCCATGAGACGTTGTCAGCGAGGTAGTTGACATTCGATATAGTACCGATAATAGCCGTTGGGATAGACCAGAAGATGATGAGAAGCGTCTGCAGCATCAAGTCAGCAATCAAAAGCGCCCATGGCAACCTTCCATTTGAATCATTGCTGGGAACAGCAGCCCACAGTGGCTCTGTTCTGTTGCTCGTCTCATAATCTGCAACCCAGCGTGGCCTTCGCGACGCAGTGCATATGTGTGGGGTCCTCTCAAGCTGTTTTTAGGGGAGTGGATAGTGTGTCCGGAAGCTGCTTACTATCAGGATGTTTGCCATCGACTTTTTCGAAAGTCGTTCGGCCTGTGGCATGGCAACAGTCCTCCATATGATCTCGTTCGGAACCACGCCAATAAGTCTTGACTGAATCGCCAGTGCGGAAGGCACGGCAAGACGGGTCCGGGATTCACCTCGATAAGCTCGTTGCGCTGCTGACTGATTCGCGTATTCGACGAATACTGCGCATCGATTGTGTCCGTTTGCATCTTCAGCCGAGTAGGACTCCCGCTTCTCATCGACCTTTTGAACAGCTTCCTTCACCTCGTTGCGCAGGTGTTGGATTAGATCGGCGGCGTTACCGGTGAGATAGTACTGTCGCTCACGTGGACGCGCACTCTCGATGACAGCATTTTCTGCAGCCCCGTCGGCCTCGAGCCCTTCTCTTCGACGGGTCTTGGCGATCTTTTTGCTGGCCTGTCTGAGGTACGAGACTTCGGCAAATTCCAGTCTCAATGTCCTGTCATTCCTCGACTCCACCTCATCGTCTAGCGACTTTGTTCTTTTGACAATCCATTGATGTCTTGCTTCGCTCCCGAAGATTTGCTGCGGTTCGGAGGTGGTGGAGGCCTCCTTGGGCGGGTCCAGATACAGGACGGTCCGGGATGAGAGCCGAGATGCGTTCGCTCGAGATAGATACCAAGCTTGGCGCAGTCCAACAAGCCAAATCCGTTCTCGGGCAATAACCAGCATGACAAATCCGAAGAAAACCCAAGCCACAACAGCATGAGCATATAGTCTGTCCTTGTGGCGTACATTACCGAAACCAAGTCGATCAAGCTGCGACTCGGACCCGCCGCCTGTGGCGTTGACCGGAAAGAGGATGACCCAGGTGATGGCCGCTCCAACAAAACAAATGAAGATGGATGTCCTGAGGAATCGAAGATACAGGTAGGCATCGAGTGATGAATGCTCGAGCACAAACTTGTCGTCAAGCTGCCTCAGTGTCCGGACCCATTCGAAGCGTTTGAGGCTTGATATTGGCGTGCGATCCCTGCCCTGTGTTAGCGGTGCTCAAGTGTAGGCAGGAGGAGAAGAGTGGGGAAGACCAGGATAGAAGGGCTGGGGTTCTGTACTTTTCAGGAATGACGTCGATATAGGTTCTTGGAGCGTATATGCGGCGAAGCGGGCGCCTGATGAGGACGAACACAGTGAGGAGGAACACTGCACTGATCAAGGACGGGACCAAAGTGGCCAGGATGGCAGGCAGAGAAGCTGACTGATTCGACTGTGTGTTCCATCTGTCAGAGAAGTGACCTCAAAAGGCTGACCCAGCGCTCAATAAACCCTACCCACGTGGAATAGAGGATATGGGGCCCGGGGTGGGCCGGTCTCAAGGTGAGCTGTAGTCTACTTACATCACTGCCGACCGTCTCGTTGCCGGCGATGACAACTGAGGGGCGTGTGTCCCACGCGGGACTCAGGACATGCTGAGAGGAGTCCATCTGCCTGAATCTCCAGATGCAGTCGGCCCTGAGAGGCCAGATCATTGCAAATGGGACGGGACGGGGTGGTTGAGGTGGGAGGTCAGGTTGAAGCTGTGCTTTGCTGTTGGCTACCGGGCTTCAAAGTTCCTTTGCCAAAATGTTTTGTAAGAGGCGGTGACGTCTTGAGATGCACAGTGTTGACATGCACGTCATTGGAACCCTAACCCTTCCTACGTCAGTCCCCCTGTCCGCCAAGCTGGGGGAAGTAAGCACGCAGGCCTTCGACCCCAAGCAAACTTCTCATAGCAATATGTATAAGTCAAATATGCAAAGACATGTTAGTCCAAATTAAGGATACCTATGTGCAAACCGGTCTGTATTCTCCAGCAAAAAAAAAAGGCCACGTAGCCACAGAAACGGGTGGTGCACCGGTACACCACCTACCGCCGCCTGGGCATGCTGGCCCCCTGCCCAGGTGCCTGATATCCCACGCCCACGGAACACCTCTCCTACACAGAGGCCCCTGGTAATACTCAGACCTATTATTCACTAAATCAAGACCTGGTACGTGAGATGCTCTAAGTACCTATAACAAGCGCCACCTCCAAGCAAGTCAGTTTTGAATGTCTGGGTGTAGTCATTGATGATTTAAGACGAGTGATAGTTGTGTTTTCTTTGCTCTAGCATGAGAGGTACACCAGTGTACCCTAAACTTGACCCTTCTAATTCTTTGTTCTTCTCCCAGGCCAGTAATGTACAGGTTTCCTCCATGGCCATTACGAGAAGTTTCTTGTCGATCCAGCATGTTGCGAGCACACAGTGCTAGGCACTACCATATACATATATCTCCATTTCCTTGACAGACATCTTCCCACAAGCCCGACCAAGGTTTGAAAGTCCAGAAGCCGGCTTTTGGAACCTCAATACCACGTCGGAGCCACAGACCAATGGCGAAGCATGGTGTTGACAGCATTGTTCCACTCAAATTCAAAACACTGAGCCAGCTGGTCCGCTTCTTCCGGAGACGGCTCACGCCCTCCCCACATTTCAGGCCTCAGGGCTTCTATAGCAGCATATGTAGCAACGAGGTTGCTATAAGTTGTTCCACATTAGTCCATGTATCCGAGCAAGAAGCATGGTATTCCATCGAAGCCTGCGTCAGCATGAGGAGCAAAAAAAGTGGCACATACTCGTTCACAATCTTTTGGAGGCAGAGCCAGGCCATGTTCCAGCTCCTATTACTCTCTGGATCACTACGAACCCTCATCTGTGCGTCCGTCAAGATGTCCCCGCAGAATGGATAACTCCTCGTGAGACCCCTCAGCTCGGTGAGGAACTGGTTGCTGCTGACGTAGTAGCTCCACGCCTCCGTCATCGGTCCTTGGATCGCCACGGCATCGCTCTCCTCGCATGTCGCCGCTATTCGCTCGATTCTCACGAGCTCTGTGAGGGTGTTGACACTGCGGGACTGGAGCGACTCTATTATCCGCCGGATGGGACGCTGATAACACACGAATCATTAGTTAGTGGCCGTGATTCGCTTCAGATGGAGGGCGTATATATGGGTGGTGCGCAATACCTGAGCGCCTCTCTCCCTCCTGTTGCCGTGAGAAGAACGGCCTGAGCGTGAAGAGGACATGTTTCTGACTTTCCACCGACTTTGCGGCTTGTAAGGCTCTCGTGAACGACAAGTTGCGGGCTTGAGGTTTATATGAGAAGGTGTACAAAGCTTGATAAGGCAGAGTACTGATCAAATCCTTTTGTTGATACGTATTGGGGACGTTTTGGGAAGTGTCGGTGTTCTTGTCGAGGGCGACCTTATATTTGGCACAATTCGTTGTGGTGTCGGCATGAAACCACTCAAAGAGCCGTCACCGCTACTACTAGAAATGTCGCGGCTCCTCCGGTGTCTGCCTGCATACGCACCTCAAGAACCATCCCGTATGACCTATGATGACAGCGTTGGTGAGGCTTTCCCCGACACAGGTACGCGGCTGGGGGTCGGTAAATAGACCGAGCACCGGTGAGTGCCGACAAGCACGGCCGGTGGGTTGAGTATTCAGGTCATACGTGGTACTCGTATTTGGTGTTTTTCTCTGCGAATCAACTCCCCCAGAAAGATCAGGCAGACGTTTGGAACATGGACCCATCAATAGGAGAGACACCTGGAGAAGGTAATCATTTCAGGTTTCTGTGCTAGGCGAAGAGTGGGGTGTCATGTCCACGTGTACCGATTAACGAGGCAACCACCGGACTGACACTGGCCAGACTGCTACTTGATCAAGGCTGTGAGCGACTGCCGTTCGTAGGATTCAGCTCCGGATCTGAGATAGTCATGCGAAAAGTGTCCCCCACACCAGAGAAACTGCAAAGCTGAGAAATGAGCCGACACCTCAGAGTCCTGGTCAAAGCAACGGAATGTGTGCGGCTGGAGTCCGGACTGAGCATGACTTCTCATGTTCGGAATGAGGCTCAGCGCAAGTTGACAACGGAGCTGCCAGCTTCGGCAAGCTCAATCATTGGCCCCTTAGCGGCCAGGATCCTGAAAACGGCTGAAACCTGGGCTACAGGCTGTGCCCAAAGAGGATCGCTTTCCCAAGATGCGTAAGGCTGTGTATCCGCAGGCGCGGGCAAGGTAGGATCCAAGGTGCTCACTTGAGCGCGCCTTGTGGAGACGGGATAACGACGGGAATGTGATTATCGCGTGGGAACATTTGTGCCGAAGAGAAATCATACCACACACAGGACAGTGAAGGACGTGGGAAGGAGACAAGTTTATGGTCATCGAGCGCATGGAGCAAGACCCGCGTATTGAGAAGTAGGTAACTACTTTCAGATCGCCACCTGGATTTGTAAGGAATGGAAACTACTTGTAATATACAGGGTTGGGCGCCAAAAAACAGGATCTGTCAGCAATAAGGAGCTGGTATCAAAATATAGAGCCATGCTCGCACGCAAAGCATTTGCCAGATCTAACCCAAAACCGACGATTCTTCCCGTCCAAGGCCCAAGAGTCACTACATCCCAAAGTGGGGAAAGTTGGTTTTGCATGGGAAAACCAACCCCGCGAGCTCAAACATGAGAGAGCTATGAGAGCAGCTTTCTTGGGTGGAAACTTGATTATGAGATGGTTATATTTTGGGACTATGTTTACTAATGAAGTAGCGGTATAGTCCAAGTCATCCCAGGGCAACGAGCCAGCCCTATAGGGCTGCAGGAGCCCGCATGGAACCCGCATGAGGATGCACACTTCCCAGCTAGCGCGGGCAAGCCACGGCTTCCGAGCCCTCGGAATCGCTCGAGGAGCGAGGCCAAGGTTTTGCCGATATCCTGTGGGGTGGCGCTCATTGGCTCTCAGGGGCTCGACGGGCTCGTGGTATCCCGGAGTGGCCGCCTGAATGGCCCCGAGATCTGGGTGATGAGATTTTAGCCTATGTCGTGCCCTCTGCGCGCCCCTGCCTACGTAATTCACACCTTTCATTCTAGACATTTCTACTGGAATGATGGAAATCATGCGGCAACGTCCACCCCAGAGGTGATTGCGTCAACAGCTCCGCCCGAGGACTGCCTCCGGTTCCAAGGTCCTTGGATGTTCTGCGCAAATTACAATTCTATCCCGCTCCCGGCCAACAGCCACTCTTGTTACACTATAACTATTTCCGCAACTGCCACAGGGTAAGATATCCGAGCATGGTCTTTGATGAGCCTGACTCTCCTTGAATCACAGGGCGCGCTGACTTCCGTCAATAACGAGTTCATCAATGCGCCCTCAGGACCGGCAACGGCCGACAGTGATTGAAATAAGCATATAGTCCCAGTTGAGCCTCACAGCCACAGTCACCCGACGCTGGGGATCCGCGCACACCAACTTCTTTTCGTAGGGCTGAGAGCGTTCCAGACCCGAGCGGACGGTTCCGGGCTCCGGAAGGACACGTTTTGAATATCTTGCATTGCTGCGTGCATGTGTCCACACGTGCAACAAAGCGTTTGCCCGAGTAGGCAATCGAATCCTTCGGCGCTTCCCACGCTCGCCCACTCTTCCCCACCGCCCCCCCCCCTCCCTCCCCTGCATGGGCAGAAGTTCCACGCCTCCTCCATGACATCCTCGGCATCCAAGGAATCTATGCTGACACGCGGATAGGGCTGAGGCACACGAGAGATACACTGCCCCTGCCAAGCCCCGCAGTGTCGATATACGCTTCGGATACGGGACTAAGTACCCAAGACTCCACTCCCCCGGCCGGGTCTCTGTGCATCTGCAAAACCCAGTCTCGTTGGCTGCGCACGTGTGGCGGATGCCTACTACTTCTCACCGCTTTTGTTGGCCTCACTTTTTCTGTCCCGGCCTCCGGCAAGGTTAAGGAGCTGATCACGGCAGCAGGTTGACAGCATCACCAGAAACCCCGAATGGTACCCGACGCGTGTCGGAACAAACCCGTCTCTATGTCTCGCTTCCAAAGACCAGACTTGTGGAACATTGTGCGTGAGATCACCATGTCTTGGGCGCGTCATCAGCGTATAGAATCCAGGAGAGGCGTGACGTCAGTACTTACTTACTCGAGGCAGCAAGACCACACTCACACTCACACATCCTCTTATGGTCAAGGACCTGCTTTCCCCAGACATATCGACCTCAAGTGCTAGTGATATCACATGCCTCCGCAGTGTCGTCTTTTGTCGGGGAAGGGAAGCCTAAGATCTATGACCATATTCCGTGGCAGATTTATCTCAACTTGGTTATGGCAACACTGAACAGTCGCAGGGGGGCCGGACGAGCCTCATGAACGCGCAGTGAATACGTGCATGCGAGACCGTGGGCTTGGGATGTGAGTTCGGCTTGACGTGGTCCCAGTGTGATAACCGTACGGAGATTATTGTGCTGGAAGATGTAAAAGATCAACAGTATGAGTTGAGTCGGCACGAGAAATCTATTCACCGGCCCAAGACGTCTCTATTGCTCTTAATTCCAAAGCACCACCCATAGATTACGGCTAAGATATCGACACGCTTCGCTATTTCCAAACCGACCGTGAAGCCATTCACAAAACCTGCCAATTCTATACCATATCTCATATCTTCGTTGACATATGCTCAGAGAACCACAACTGCGGGTCTATCTCCAAACAGCTGGGTATCGATTAGTTACCACTCCCGTTCTAGATCCCTCCTCGTAGTGTTGAGACGCTCCTCCCGAGCCTGGTCGACGCTGGCATATCCTGCTTCCCCCTCTGGATGCGCGTCGTGCTGGTCGCCGTCACTGTCCTCATCGTTTTCGTCCCCGAGAAAGTCATCACTCTCCAGCTTTCCGCCCCTGATGAAGAGCGTCCAACCCCATCCGACTAGAGCGATGCTTCCAAACACACCCCAGGCGAGCAACTCACCCTTGTGCCTGAGACGCATCGACAAGGTAAACAGACTGCCAGACGCAAAGGGTCCAAAGGAACGGCCTGCTGCGGAGAGGGTTTGGGCGATACCGTTCAGCGAGCCGAGGCTTTCGTGATTGGGAGCAGAGTTCGTGATCTGTAGGAATGAGTAAAGGTCGCCGGGACACGCAGCAGAGTTGGGCACTCACGAGTAGTAGGACACAGCTCAGCCCACCCACGGCGCTCAAGTTCTTGAGTACGAGTATCACGCCAACCTCGATCAGCAGCCAGGCCCTACCCGAGCCCCAGCCAAATAGGGCGTTGCCATCCTGGTATCCCACAAACGGCATAAACACCATGGCGAGAGCCAGGCCCAGTAGACTCAGGCGGAAGGTACCCAGATTACCCAGCCGGGCCTTGAGAGGCTCAAACAAGGAGATCTGGAAGAGGATGGTGAGCAGCCCCGCCACGCTCATACTGACGCCGATGTCCCCCGGGCCAAGCTCACGACCTGTGGGGGGTGGTGCGGAGGCGAAGATTGGGTATAGACTGTTGAATGAGATATTCACAACCTGGAAGATGAGGTAGGTGATCAAAATGCTCAGGGTGGTCCAGTTAAGCAACTCGCGTAGGGCTGATCGGCGGGGAGGCTGGCTGTCTTTGGTGTCGTCTGGTGGTTCCTGCGATTCGAGGTCGGGAGCGGAGTGAAGAAGGGCGTCTTCCTCGCCCGTGTGCCCTTGCTCGTCGTAGGAGCCCTCGTCCTCCTCCCGAAGCACCACATCAGGCGGAGAGGGCGGCCAGCTGGAGCTCCGGAAGCGTTCTCGCCCCTTCCTCTTGCTGAAGCAGGAGCAGAGACAGAGATTCTCGAGCCAGGCAAGGGCCTTGATCTGGTGCCTCCTGTCAGCTTCGTCGAGCGTCTCCTCGAACCATATCGCCAAGACCACGACGGCACTCAGCAGCAAGGCGGCGGACATGAGATTGGGCCCTAGGAAGGGCCACCTCGACGACCCCGGCTCGCCTACGAGCAGTCCTCCCAAGGCCGGGCCAGTGATGCCTCCGATAGAATACATGACTGGCAACCACGTGAAGGCCCGGCTCTGGTTGCTCCGGTCGGTAACCTCGCCCAGGACGGTGGGGACGACAGCAGCATTCCCGTTGAGGAGCCCCATGGCGACGTGGACGACCAGGACGTGCCAGTAGCTGTCGCAGAAGCCGAAGAAGGCGAAGCAGACACACAGCAGGGCGGTGCCGATGAGCATGATCGGCTTCCTCCCGACGCGGTCGGAGAAGTAACCCCACAGGAAGTTTGTTACGAACTGGGCCAGCGCGAACGATGACGCAAGCAGGCCAACATACAGCCCGGCTTGGCCCTCTGGTATCTCGGGGAAGGCTGCGACCATGGTGGGCAGGTACGGGCCGATGGAGTTGAGCGCAGTCTGCTCGGCCAGGCTCAGCAGGGCGAGGAGTAGCAGCTGCCTGACGGGCAAGGGAGTGACGTCCCTGTTGCTGTCGCGGCTGTTGGTATGCCTGTGGCCTCTCCTCCTGCGCGCTGCCTCGTCCTCGGAGGGCGAGTTGGCGGTGCTCGAGTCGGGGGCATCGCTTGGGGTCTTGGGCGGCTGCGTGGGGAAGGTGTGGTACTTGTAGGTGGAGTGTCGTCGCATCTGGCTGAGGTGGCCGAGGAAGGTTCGTCTGCGGCCCGGGGGCTTGCCGGCGCGAGAGGAGTCATGGGGGCCGGGGAAGGAGGGCATGGGGGCGCCGGCGTGGAATGAGCCGGCCGAGGTCAGCCGGACCGGTCGAGTGAGTGCCGGGCGCGACGAGGACGAGGATCCACCGCCGCTGCCGGAGTGATTCGCAGAGGCCGCCATGGCGGCTGGAGCGACGGAGGCGGCCTGGGGCATGATGTCGCCCCAGTCGAGGGACGAGGATCGAGGATCGAGGACGAGGACGAGGACGAGAAGGACGAAGGATGGAATGAATATAGTATGCGCTATAAAGAGCCGGAGCAGTTCATCTTCCTCACATCTGGAGGGTACTGAGGTGGTATGCGAAAAAGAGCGAAGGGGTCGGCAGCAGTCACGGCGACAAGCAAGCAGCAACAGCAGCAGCAGCAGCAGCGAAAAACAAATTATCAGACGAGGCGAGCGTAGCGGCGACCAACGACGTAGTTGGTCTGGTCTTCCAGGAACCTTGGTCTCGATCTGGGATCTCAAAAGTCAGCCTATCAGCCTAGCCTGCCTAGCGTGCCTAGCGTGCCTAGCCCGTGTACGGACCATTGCCTAGCGGGGGAGCCGTACGGGCAGAACGGGACGACGTTGATCAATTGCCCCGCGACGGAGCGAATTGACCGCGGGAGTGGGGAGTCGCTGCGGGTAGGTGGGGGGAGTGGTGACGCAACCGTGACACGCTTGGGCGCGCTCTGCGGGAGCTGCCACTGACTGGCCTGCCCGTCCGTACCGACCGTCCGTCTCTGGCCGGCCATAACCGTTTTGACTGCACTTCTTCACCTTGACTTAAAATTGAAGACGGCAGACAGCTCACAGTCGAGAAAAGTCCCATAGATTTATGTGCATACCGTACTCGAGTGCTGCGTTCTCACCCGGACAGACACCTATGATAGCCTCCCAGCTGACAGATCAGACACTCAACAGCTCCAGTATGTGCAACAAGGCACCGACGAGCAGCCCGTCTCATGACCGCTTCAGACCTCATGGGCAGCGTGCAATGAGCCGTATCCCTCAGCCTCCACCACTTGCACCGCGTCCGTTACAGGGAGAGGTCGTACGAAATAAGAGGTGCTGGTCGCCCAGTGCCAGTGACAGCTTAGGCCCACTGCCCCGGGTGGCTTGCTTGAAGTCAACTTGAAGACATCGCAGAGTGGCCTCCCGCATTCGAATGTCACTACATGCTCAAAATGATAGAATGAATAGCTCCAAATCCACCAACAGGACTGGTATGGACAACCTTTTGTGGAGAGAGGATTAGTCAACTTATAACCACTTCAGCACGTCCACATGCATGCCCGTGACCCCGCTTCTCGCCCTCTTCAACCTTCCCGGCCCCATAATCAACAGCAGTGGGCTCAAGTCCTAGTCACCACGCGATTGCAATTGCCGCCGGTCCAAGCATCGAGAATCCATCATGGCGTCCCTTCCCAGACCAAGGCAAGTCCGGGCAGACTTCTGTCATTTCCAGTGCTCTACTTACTGATAGGTGCCGCAAGTCCGACGGAGCTGGGCATCAAGCTTGTCAAGGAGGGTCCTCACAAGCAGGAGCCTGCCAACCGACGCCTCCGAGGACTTCTGGGTGACCAGTGGGTGTTCGACAGCCTAGGTGCCATATATGTTTGGGAACATCCGTACTGTATGGCCCGCTGCCAGCCAGGTTTAATTACCTACCGTGCAACTGTGGGGTTAACATGTCTTTTCAGTCCCGTATTACTATGTTCCTGAGAAAGACATAGCAGCAGGTCCAGCAAAGATCGAAAAGGAGAAGGAGGACAAGGCCGGCTTTTGGTTTGGAACCATACGCAGCGGGGACAAGACTGCTGAAGTGCAGGGCTACGACCAGGGGCCGCTGCAAGGCTTCGTCAAAGTCAAGGTCTCGGATATCGGTCAGTCACTATTGTTTTTGTTTTTACACTCTCAATGGGCATTTAACAATCCTGCTTCCTAGACTGGTTCGCCGAAGATGAAAAGCTCCTCGGCGGCCACCCCAAGGACCCTTACAAGCGCATAGAGATCCTTCCTTCGTCTCGCGAGATCCGGATTGAGCTCAACGGCACGGTTCTGGCCCAGAGCACAACCAACATGTTCCTGCACGAAACCATGCTGCCTACACGCTATTACCTGCCGCCAACCTCCATCAAGGCTTGGGGTTCGCTGACCGAGAGCGATACGTCTACATTCTGTCCCTACAAGGGGCAGGCCTCATATTACAACGTGAAGGTTGGGGATGCAGAGATCAAAGATGCCATCTGGTATTACGTATACCCAACCTCGGAAAGTGCTGCGATCCAGGGGCGGTTGTGCTTTTATACTGAGAAGTTTGATGTTTTTGTCGATGGGGTGAGAGAGAAGCGATGAACGGCAACCCCATACCTCCAGAGAATGAGCAGAAGTGATATCGGAGCAAGGAAGGGCCGTCTGGAGCGGCACCTGCGGGAAAAGTGTCAGTGTTCATCTCGACTCGTGCATGTGCTGTGGCTACATGCAGGTTGGTCTTACAAATGAGGGTAAAACCTTCACGCAAATTTCATACCTACGTAGTATACTTAGCTGTTAAGAGCTCGCGTTGCCGTTCTCGATTTGTGAATATGGCGCTAGACGCAAACTGTGATGGCGGCAATACAACAATGTGATTATTTGTGACTCATCGTGCTCTCGAGTGACCTCTGTATTCGGACAGGTACGCGAACATCCCCAACTGCCCGTGAGTTGGTTGCAAACCATCTCCAGTGACTCAGTAAGACCGGGCCAATAAAGACCCCACATAGATAGATCCTTCGGTCACTCATTTACCCCTCTGGTGATAATGATCCTTGGGAGTGAGTTGCAACCCCTGCAAGCCCGTAAGCGCACGATTTGCCCTTGGGCTTGGCATATTTATAGAGGTTGATCCGCGTCGTGGGTTTCTCAGATTCGGAATTCCCAATGCCAATCAACTCTTCAATCCAACTCAATTTCAACCAACTTGAATCTCTCATACCGTCATGGCTGAGGCATATCTCAGAGACCTAGAAAGCGTATGGCGCTCAGAGCGCCTCCTGTTCCGCGCAGTTCAACAGGACGACTACGAATTCTTCCTCCGCGACATCGACACCGATCCGGTCAACGTCTCCCTCTCCGGGCCCATGATCCTGAAGCCCCCGAGCAAACAGAAACCCGAGGATTGGTTTGAGAAGTGGAAAAAGCACGAATTTCTCATGGACGTGACAATCTGTCTACGTCCAGACGTCCAGTCAAACGAGAAACATTTCAGGAGCAGCGCCGAGCCTCATGAAGATATTGACCCGCCCGGCAAGGCGGAGGAGACAACACCCAAGCCCATCGGTATGATAACGCTCTCTACTGGCGTATATGGCCGAAACCCGATCAGTAGGGCCTGCTCTCTGGGTATCGCTATCGCATCCCCGTACCAGAATAGCGGCTACGGCACCGAGGCTGTCCGTTGGACGATCGATTGGGCGTTTCGCAGAGCAAACATGCACAGTGTTCATCTCGGATCCGTAGAGTACAACAAAAGGGCCCACAGATGTTATCAGAAGGCAGGATTTAAGCTGGATGGGAAGCAGAGAGAATGTCATTGGCATGATCGAAAATTCTACGATCTGTATCTATTCAGTATCCTGGAGGGCGAGTGGGAGCAGTTACAAGAGCGTCAGAACTGAAACTAGATATTTGTATTGCTTCACTAGGTATGAATGGAATGATTATTGTCTTTCATCTTCTTTTTGAATGTTCTGATATTGATGGTGAAATTATCAAATATCGGAACTCGTGATTCAAATATCCTGATCTACACCCAGTTATTCTTGATTGAGCGTAGGAAGCAGACCTCAGGTTGCGGGAGTATGGAGTCCAGGGAGGCTTATAGCTAAGTCAGAAACCAGAGATTCGCATCTGCAGAAACAAAGGGTACACTACTACACTGTCACTGCCCAACGTGCATGCCGAGCAACATCTATCCCACAGTCCCACATGCATAGCACCCATACTAACAAAGCGAACGCACACGCACACGCCCACAACACTCAGGCCCACACCCATACCACTTACCTACTTACCTAGGTACTCACACGACACATATGCACCCACTCCCACAACACCCACTCTTATAACATCAACTATTGGTAGGCTTCTCGTACGAGTGGGTAGCAAGTAAGACTCTTCTGCTTTGTTGGTTGCTTCAAGCTTAGTCTGTCTGACGGGCGAACCTGGTCTTCGGAGTTGTCTGTCCAGGGGGTCTGTTGATCAGGGAGTCCTGTGGAGACAGCTTCTGCTGTGTAGCGCATCACTGTCGAAGAGGATATGATCGGTCGTAGGATGGCCGATCAGGGAAATCTTCGCAGATTCACCTCTTCTACCTTGCAGATCTGTGATATCCAACCACTGATCAGTGTTGGTAGGCTTCTCATACGAGTGAGTAGCAACTAGGTCTCTTCTTCGTTGTTAGTTATTTAAAGCTAAGTCTGTCTGACGGTGGTTGCGACGCTCATCTTATGCTAAGGGAGGCTATGGGTTGCGCCTGCAAACATCTACTCTCATAATATCAAACACATAAGAATAAAAATACCTATGACATTGATATATGATATACCCTCCAAATTTGCTCGGATTTGATGCTGGGTCCTTGAACTGGTATGGGCGCACATTATAGCCTCTCATTTGCTGCAGCATATGTGATGCCCGGTATACCATCCGTTTTGTCCTGGTGCGAGTCTCTGTGTTCCATGGTTACTTACGTAGCACAACATGCACCAGCTGAATATGCGCCCAACAGGTTACTGTGTGTAGTTCTTCAAAAGGCCATGATGCTGAGGCAAGCTGTGGATGTTCAAATGTCGCGAGATGATTTATTCGTGCATAGTAGTGCGTACTTATCTGAAAGTTACATGTCGGTCTTGGCCTCCAAGGAGCCTCAGACACTTGATCGGAATCGCCACTTGCTCACCATGCATCTGCTGATGGACATAATAAGAGCAGCCGATGCCAATGTGGCTCCACTCCATGCCCAACTAGCAGCAAAGCCGTATGATCTCCAAAGGCCTCCACCGGACGGCGCACCAAGCAAGAGTCCAACACTGCATACCGTTGATGCCATGCCGGTCCTTGTGCCGATGCGGCTTGGGTCCTCTGTGAGTCGTGCGAAAATAGTTGGCTGCAGGGTGAAGAAGGCCCCAGCAAAGAAACCGTATAGGATAATCATAATCAAAACACCTGCAAGGTTCGGGCCGGCGTTGAAGGAAAGAACGAGGACGGCCATCGAGAGAACCGATGTCACCACTGCGACACGTTAACAACGATCCGGAGTGATAATTCGTAGAGATTCATGGAACATGACGTGCGGGCTTCAAAGAAGGGACATAAATAAGACTTACTCATATTCAACGGCCCCAGGCGAGACGTAAGACAAGGAATGTTGGGCAGGACCCGGCCGAACACGGAGGCTCCGTTCAAGATGGGCACGAAGTATAGTGCCGTCCTCTCCGTGGTGATTCCTTCTTGTACAGCGTAGCTAGACAAGTAAAAGAAGGTCGTGTATAGTCCGAGGAACGCGAGCGTACAGCCCAGAACGAACAGAATATACGGTACGTCCGTCAGGGCAGACTTGTCAAAGAATGCACGCTTCGCTTTTGGAGTCATAGGCTGCTGCAGCACAATATTCGATGTACCCAAGGTGACGAAGATGACGAGAGCCACGCTGAGACAGGTATATTTGAAACCAATGAGTGGTATCAGAGAGCGGATCATGATCGGATAGACAACCCTGTGCCAGGCGGAGAAGATGACAGTCAGCAACAATCACTGGGTTAAACCCATCCGGCAGGCCCCTTGATGCGGGAAGTTCACTCACCCTCCGAAGCCACTTGCACTTACGACAATGCCGTTCGCAAAGGGTAACTTGCTGGTAAAGTACGCCGATGGTATTGCGATGCTAGGGACAGCTAACAGGCCCATTCCGAGTCCCATACAAAGACCTTGTGAGAGAAGCAAATGCCAATACTCGAAGGATAGTCCCTGCATTATTGTCCCCACAAGAATTAATACCGAGCCGCTTCTGAGGAGATAACAGAAGTGGCCCTGGTCGTAGGCGGGCCCGGCGACGAAGCCGAGGAAAACCATCAAGAAACTCTCTGCCAATGTGTTAACCAACTGATAGGGGTCCCAAAGGTATGGAAGCTGAGTGTCCGCAGAGAAAATAGGCGGGGAACCGTGAAAGGAGGGAGAAGTGCTTACGTATCGAGCCAATACTCGAAACCTGGAAGGAGCTGGCTCCTTCAAGGACGACATCTTCATAGTAACTCTGGTAGCTCCCAAAACTGGAAACAATTCCTGGATGATTTCAGCAAACGGGGAAAGGGGAAATCTGAAATCCGGTGGCAGACTTTCTTACCCCAGGTGTTGAAGTATAAAAAGAAGGCGCCCAAAATTTGGAGCCAGGCTTTTAAGCCCCCGTCTGGAGGCCCGTTCTGTTCGAGCTCTATCGTCGCTGAGGAGTCGGATGACAGCACTCCAGCTCCGCTCTCAACGATATTGTGCTTTTTCTCCATGGCCGTACCGAAAAAGAGTTTGTTTAAAAAAGAAGGGAAATTTCTCGATTCATAAAACTGTGTAAAGCTGAAGGACGAAGTGGAAAAATTGAAAGTTTCATCGCCATATTTCGGCTCTGGCGGTCGATTTCGAGCACCTCTTTGAGTTTATGGCCTGGACCTACCACGTAAATTGCCCCAGAGGATGACTGGGTGTCATGCCATTGCGTATCGTCAGATCCACAGAGCGTTGCTTCGAGATGGGTCCCTGTACTAAGCGAGCTGGTACATGGAACCGTTAGGCACCATCGGGATCTGGACACTCTTGGCGTCAACAGAAGCTGCGCAGGTTGCCTCACGGTATCGCGTCTATCAAGTCAATGCGGTTTTCTCTACTTCTGCATTGCATGCTTCTTGACGTCTACACTGAGTCACTGGTATTTTGTCGATAACCATGGCGGACATTCCTCGCTCTTGGCGGCAGAAGGCTTGAAGCCAGCCTTGCGGGATACAGGGACTTCGGAGCCTCCCCGGCCAATTTGTCTTGGATGTCTTCCCGCAGATCCACTTATCGAGAAAAAAAGAGTTTTCCGCCCCTTCGCAGCGTCGGGACTTCGGAAAGGTGGATACCACGGCTGGGCATCTTGGCGAACATTGCGACTGAGCGTTACAGATAACGCGTGCGCGGTCCTGGCGATATGAATTCAGCACGTTCACTTTGGTGGTCGTCGGGCTAAGCCGGACTTCATCTGGGAGGAGGGGCGCAGTGGAAATGGGTTCAAGGTGCATGAATTCAGAAGATCTACTTCTCGGCACGTCTGTAGTACGAATGCCCAGACCTTTTACGGGAATAGCCGTCCCTTTTATGGAGAATCACAAGCCAAGAGCAGTAAACGGGAATCCGAAAGGAGTAAATCGTACTTGACAGCTTGCTCCATTTTGTCGCCGCCTTATCGTTGGAGGCTGGGGCGGAAACCCCCACGAAAGTCAGAAACTCTCAAACTCTCCCGGAAAGTCACCGCCTACCCTTCTTCTTCCCTCCGGAATCTGCCACCCTGCTGAGTGCACCAAGATCAAAACCAAATCCAACTCGTACAGTAGTTACGTGACCAGCAGGTCCTTGTAGTTAACTGGCGTGTGCTTACTTTACTTAATCTACAAGAGCAAACGACGTGACTCTTGCACCGCTGGCCGGGTAAAGAACATTCCGTGATATGGCCGAGCCCGCCGTAGGATATTCATGTGAAACTGCGAGCCGCAATTTAGACCACGTGTCGAGGCCCAACGGGGAAGACGGGGAGGCAGCTCTGAGCCTCCCTTGGCTCAAAGTATGTCTGCGATTTCTAACTGCACTGCGAGTACGATTGTTTCAGGCACATGCTGCCTCTTGCAGAACGGCATTGGATGATTTCACCGTGCTGCAACATCCTAGACCTTGGTAATGCCAACCTTGTCATTGAACAGCCTCAACGATCCAATTGCTCTCACGGTTACATCACAAGGCACAGTCACTTAGTTGCCCGTGAACTTGTTCACCGCTACTAGATCCGAAGCTATATCATTGGTCAATTCGACTGAAGAACAATCCCCGGAACTGCATGTTAGGGTCTTGTGACTAGTGTTAGCATTTACCTTCCTCTCGAATCTTCCACGTCAAGGCTAAAGTGCAGTTGAAATTCCATGCTTCCGAGTTCGTACAACCTTAGATACAAGTGGGGTAGTGAGATGGTTATGTAATACAACAACGTGGTATCGGAACACGCTACTCAGATTCCAACATTTGGAATGGGCCAATACTTCTTAGGGCTTTGTGTGTGCTCCAACTGATCTAGATGCCTCGGGTGGTGTATTATGACGTGGATCTTGCAGGCGGCGCGGACCACTAAGTCCGGTTCAGATGACTTGGCTACCTCATTGGATTCTGCGCAGCTTGGCAACGTGACACCGTCAAACTATGTCATTGTCATCTGGCACGATGCTGTTCTAGGATGCCCCGAGTCCTGAGATTCTTGCGGCTGAGACGATGCACTGTTGGGTATGAAATCTCTCGCAGCCCACATTTGCGAACTTCCGCCAGGCGCTCGTCGACTTCTCTTTCCATTGTCAGGGAGCCTTCTGCATGGTCTATGCCTTGCAGAAACCCAAAATGGTATGTATTGGTTGTGACATATCCTCCATGACGCTGTAGAGAAGCACGGTTGAGTCTTGACTCGTAGCTACTCGGTTATCTTTGCTGACGACCTTGCCAGGCGCCTCAGTATCGACACGCCGCCCGCGATGTGGTCTACTATGATGATGACGGGGACCCTTACTATTACGACTCAGCGCCACTCACCGCGGGTGCAATCGCGGCTATCGTCATTGCTTCCGTTCTAGGCTTCCTTCTATTGCTTTGGATCCTGTGGTGTTGTTTCTTTGCAGTAGGTACGCGCAGGCACCGACGGAGGCGGCCCGTGTACTACACGCACAGTCGAAGACCTCGTTCGTACCATCGATATCGGCCGCGGGTTGTGGCAGTGACGGCCCCCCGGAAGATATATACCAGAAGATAACATCCCAACACCAACACTTCTAATGAGAGAACAAGAAGGAAACCCCAGATTGTGTCGATAGCGGAACATGGGGCACCTTTCAATGATCTGGGTAGTAGTATGGATGGCTTTTATCGGCTGGCCGTTTTTAGACGTTAATAACTTCAAAGTTGAACTGATTGCCGGGCTCGACGTCGTAATGTCGGCTTTAGGGCGGCTGTTCCATTTGGAGCTGTATATCGACAATGCTGGACAAAATTGCAACGCAAACGTATATAGTAAAACAAGACAAAATGCATCCAATGCGTTCGCTCGCATGGGTGTTGCGCATTATCACCATATCATCTCCAGAGTTGCAATATGGAGTATTTCTGATTTTCCAGTTCAAATTCTCATGAAAGCATTGCACGTATAAGGACTCACTTGCACTCAGTGTAAAGGGAAAAGCAACAACATGAATACCTTTGTTGTCCCTCATGCTGATGAGTCAGTTCCGCACAAATCTGGTGGTAGAGCCCAACGGATACAGAGAGGCGGAATGAGTCTTGATTCAGTCTTGTGGAGTCTTGTAATGAATAACATGCAGATCGCGCCATGACTGTTGTTACCTTTTCAAGAGCAGCCGCCAACCTCGCTCTGATCTACCTCGGAATTGGCGGGATGCCTCCCCGTTACCCGACTTGGCTTCGGCCCCTGGTCCGATTGCACAGCACTCCATTGCATTCATAAACTGGGCCTAGCTCGTCTGGGCGTTCCGTACTCATCTACCCTCGACGAGCCGGCTCGTCCCGACGGCGTGGCATCCTCCGAAAGCTGGGCATATAACCGCTTCGATGGAGACAATTGTGGGTCTGGGCTTCAACGCAAGCGTTCTGGTTCGTAAGTGTCTGTCGCGAATCGAGGTCCCTTGAGAGTGAAATTATCAAGGCACGGCGAATTAGCGAGGCGCCAAGACGGCTGGTCTAGCCAAGGAACACACCAAGATACCTAGGCAATTGATTCTCCTGAGTCTACGGCCCGAGTACCAGTATTTTCTCCTTCATTTACGGACAAGCTGGTCAGATTCATGTGCACGGCGGGACACGGATATAAAGAAGCGCCGTCTGAACTCTGTCTGAATAGAACCAAGATTTGTAGGACAGAACACCGGCCACAGCTGGGGCAACAAAAACAGCCCGAGACTATCATATTCAATTCTACTTTTTGACAATGAGGACTTCTACCTTAGCTGCCGTATCCTTTGCGGCGCTGTGTGCGGCGAGCCCAGCGTTCCCAAGGGTCAGACACCGAATCCTTCGCAGAGAGGCCGAGAACCCTTTCGATGGCAAGAAGCTCTTCGTCAACCCAGCCTACGCAGCAAAACTAGAGAAAACCATCAATTCCTTCGAGGCAGCGGGTGATACTGTGAACGCTGAGAAAACAAGAGCAATCCAGGACATTGGCACCTTCGTATGGGTCTCCGATATTGCTGGCCTTGCCAACATCGACACTGCCATTGAATATGCTCGTGCTGCCCAGGCTGAGACTGGGGAGACGCAGATCGTGGGGCTGGTTCTCTACAACCTGCCTGATAGAGATTGCAGCGCGGGAGAGAGTGCTGGGGAGCTCGTTCTCTCGGAGAACGGCCTGGAGCGGTACAAGACAGAGTACATCCAGCCGTACGCTGAGAAGGTATCCGCGGCAAAGGACCTGACCTTTGCTATCGTACTGGAGCCGGATTCACTGGGCAACCTCGTCACCAACATGAACATCGAGAAGTGCGCGAATGCAGCCGATGCCTACAAAGAGGGTATCGCCTATGCGATCTCCAGCTTACAATCCGACAATGTGCATCTTTACATCGACGCTGCGCACGGCGGTTGGCTTGGTTGGGATGACAACCTACAGCCGAGTAAGTAATCCAAATACTTGGTGTTTGCTTGATTATATTGATTCCCTGGCTGACACGTCCAACGGCAGCTGCTCAGGTGTTTGGTGAAGTCGTCCGTCGAGCCGGAAACGGCACGCGCATTCGAGGCTACGCCACCAACGTCTCCAATTACAACCCGTTCAAGGCTGAGATCCCGGAGCCTTACACCGAGTGGTCGAACTCCGCAGACGAGTCTAGCTATGCTAACTCGCTCTCCCCACACCTCGAGGCGGAGGGGCTTCCAACTCGGTTCATTATCGACCAGGGCCGTGTGGCTTTGCCAGGAGCCAGAGAGGAATGGTGCGTATCGCTGTTGTTTGCTACCTCCTGTCCAGTTTACAACACTCCCAATCCAACACTTTTTGGACCGAATCACCTACCTAGGTACATATAACCTTAATGCACCGTAAAATACTGACTCGTCTCAGGGGTGAATGGTGTAACGTTGCACCTGCTGGGTACGGTATCAAGCCCGGTACTGCCGTCGACAATCCACTCATTGACAGCATTGTCTGGATCAAGCCTGGCGGGGAGAGTGACGGCCGATGCGGCCTGGAAGGTGCGCCGAGGGCTGGTCAGTGGTTTGAGGAGTATGCGCAGATGCTAGTCGAGAATGCGGATGCAAGTATCACCATCTAGTTGATCTGCCCATGCACACAGTAGAGCTGCGAGACTGGAAGCTACATAAAGGAGAACAATTCTACAGCCAGACACACTTTCTCGGTTAGATATGCAGTGGATCATTCATGTACATACAATACTTCGCTTCATCCCAACATATTTAGAAATACACTACCGTCGTTGGAGCCTGGCGCCTTGCGATTAGTTGAACATGCCTGTCATGGTTTGTTAGGTGTCTGCACTCGAGCGGTCCTCACCCGTCTGAAACTACCTTCAACATGACCAAGAGCTCGACACACCCCTCCTCACCTGCCTCCTGATCCTCATCCGCTGACCGTACCTCCCAAACTTGCAAGACATATTTCCAGGCTTTGGCGAGTATGGAGCATCACCCCCCTAACGGAATCCGGTCCACCAACGCCGGAAGAGGCACAATGTTCAAGAGAGGTAACACAAGCACAGACTGATCTTTTTTAATTTGTCTTCGCGAGTGAGTTCCGGAGCAACCTTATCCATAAATAAATTAGGCTGAATGAAACAGCTATTTCCTAAGGCTTCGCATTTGTGAGGTTTTTCATTGCTGCCTTGCATACGCGATGACTCCCGGAACCGGGTAATGGAAACTCCGGGTCTACCACGAAGCCAGTATGTTAGTAGGTCTCTGCATATGTATGTATGGGGTATGAATCGTGTTTTTATTCTTGGTTGGTTCTGATGTGGGAGAGATAATGCTTATAATAAGCTGCTATGGAGGTTGCGGGTAGCACCTGCTGATACAAATAGCTCCGAGCTATTAAAAATCCGGATAATAGGGTTAAAATTATAAAAGATTTTTTTTTGTTTTTTTTATTCTTTTAAAAAAAATTAATTTTTTTTTTTAATTTTTTTCAAAAAGTTTTTTGATTTTTTTAATCCTTTTTTAGTTTTTTTCCTTATTTTTTAAAATTCTTTTTTATTTTTTAAAAATTAATTATTTTTAATTCTTTTTAAATTGTTTTTTAATATACTTTTTTTATTTTATTTTAAGTTTTTGGTATTATTTCTTTTTAATTTTGCGCGTCTCGGGTGCGCCCAAAGTCGCTGTGTGAAGGTGAGGTACTCCCACTGCAGCTGCAATATGGGAATTGGTGTTGTAGCGATAGATGCGAGAAGTAGTTAGTACCGTCCGTTTCTGCATATTGATGTAATGGCTGTGGCTGTAGACGATATGCTCTGAATGTACCTCTATACACTCCAATTCTTGTTTCGTAAATCCTAGTCTGCTTGACCAGAGATATGCATAGGTTGGACGCAAGAGGTTGAGTGGGCAGAGTGGAGAAAATATGGATACTATCTCGACGTCTTGATAATACGTTACACATTGACAGACACGCATTTGCGCTGTGATTTGATGGCGAGTTTTAGTGGGAAAGTCACTCTACTGTGCCTGTATCTCCGAAACGCGGCCGATGTGGATGGTGTCAGCATTCCGAGGTTCGACGTGCTCTGACGTGCTCGCCGGCCATGCGGATACGGCATCCCGGCCGACTAGAGTAAAACCTGCAAGACTGTACGCGCGACATCTGCTATCTGCGACGGTAAGTACGGCATCCGTTCGGCACGGAGATTTGCATTTATCACTGCAAAGGACGCTCAGACTGGAATTTCAAGCCGTGACAGCACCCGCGGCGCAGATATTCTACGTCGACCTTGAAGCTATTGAAGCAGACATCCCATTGAATTGGCCTTTTCTAACTTTGGATAATTCAACGCGAAAGAATCTCCAATATGGCTCCCATTGCGACAGCTGACGGGTCGCCACCACAGAGCGCCGAAACGGCTCTTGGAACAGGCGCTGATGCAGTGAATGTCGCCTTGAAACTCGCTGCTGCCGAACCCGAACATGGCTCTAGCACGGTCGCGCCGCCACTGGATGAAGAGACTAAGCATCGGCAATACCCTCAGTCCAGAGTGAGCCTGGTTGATCGCTTTGTGGACGAACCCCGCAAAATAAAAGTGTAAGTAATTTCTGGATGCTATCTGAATGCACACCAGGCTGCAAATTTTGAGATTGTTTCTGGGCACACTATTACTTGCTCCTCTCTTATCCTGATTGGTCTGTCTGTATTGATTCTGTGGTAGCTGACACCTGCTGCTGCAGTCTAGTTATTGGGGGTGGACTGGCGGGCATCCTGGCTGGGTGCTTGCTGCCACAGAAGGTTCCTGGCATCGAACTTGTTATTTATGAGAAGAATCCCGACTTTGTAAGTCACGAAGAAAGTGCCGATGTTTCCCTTTCCTTCGCCGTGTTGGGCAATAGTGCGCCGGCTTTTGTCTCTTAAGTGCTTGATATCGTTACTGACGTTTTCACTCTGGGCCAGGGAGGGACGTGGTATGAGAATGTGTATCCCGTGAGTACCTGATCGTGGCGAAGGCCGGATCGAAGTCTCTGAAACCATGGATGGGTCTGCCAGCCGAGCCTTTGGCGCTCATGGCATCGCCCACCACTGTGGCCAGCCCACGCCCAAGTGCACTTTCCATGGGAAGGCACCCTGTGGCTTATTCGAATCCAATTCCAATGAGACTTCTTCATTGGTTCTTTGAAAGCTGACTCCCAATACTGCAGGGTGTGCGTTGTGATATCCCATCACACGTATATCAGTCCACTTTCAGTCCGAAGACTGACTGGTCTGACGAGTTCGCCCCCGGTGCTGAAATCAGAGACTATTGGCAATCAGTGGCCAAGAAGTACAACGTCTACCAATACGCCAAGTTTCAACATAAGGTTGAAGATGCCACTTGGGACGCAGCAGCCGGCTCATGGACGCTGAAAATAACCGACCTTGCGTCCGGTTCCGTCGTCCAGGATAGCGCGGATTTTGTGTTAACTTGCATCGGGAGATTCAATGCGTGGAAACTCCCCAAATACCCTGGACTGTCAGACTACGCCGGCGTGTTGAGACATGCATCTCACTGGGACCCTGATTTTGACCCAACGGGCAAGCGTGTTGCTGTGATCGGAAATGGGGCCAGCGGTATTCAACTGGTTGCGAATCTCCAAAGGAAGGTCGCCAGGCTGGATCACTACGCCAGAAGCAAAACTTGGATCGCTGCGTCCTGGGCAGGTGATGAGCGAACACTTGAGCCCCAGCCCATCCCGGATGAGAAGAAGAAGTCACTTGAGGACCCTCAGTCGTATCTCGCATTCAGAAAGGAGCGTGAGTACTATTCCTCTCCTGCTCCAGCCGCCCGATCTTTGTGTCTCGACATGTTGCAGCATGTATCACTCTTGGACTCTAAGCAGGTTATTAACGTGTTCCAGTCGAGGACAAATACTGGAGGAAATTCGCCACGTTTCTCAAAGGTGAAGCCAATGACAACGTTCGAAAATTCTTCACCGAGACTATGAGAGCTCGGCTTTCCAAGAAGCCAGAGCTCCTGGACCAGATCGTACCCGACTTTGGCCCAAACTGTCGTCGCCTCACTCCGGGTCCTGGTTACCTGGAAGCCTTGCAAGAGCCTAACGTCGAGTTCATACGCCAGCCTATCAAGAGATTCACCAAGACCGGTATCGAGACTGCCGATGGAACCCACCGGGAAGTCGATGCTGTTTTCGCGGCCACTGGTGCCAACGGAGACATGATTCCTCCTTTTGCCATCCGAGCATCCGGCCGCGACCTTTCGTCTTTGTGGCGGCCCGGTGGAGAATACGGGTTCCCGTACACTTACCTAGGGGCAGCAACACCGGGCTTTCCGAATTTGTTCTTCGTCCACGGTCCGCAGTAAGTGTCAAATGAGGAACCGCTCTTTGTATTTGAAGCTAACTTGTGCAGCGCGACGGGCCCGTCTGGAACTGTACCACAATCTGTCGAGACTCAACTCACCTACTATGCCAAGGTGCTCCGCAAAGCTTCACGAGAGGGCATCAAATCCATCACGCCGAAGAAGAAGGCTGCGGATGACTTCGTCGAATAC
Organism: Diaporthe aspalathi; assembly: GCA_001447215.1. NCBI lineage: Eukaryota > Fungi > Ascomycota > Sordariomycetes > Diaporthales > Diaporthaceae > Diaporthe > Diaporthe aspalathi. The sequence goes on from LJJS01001271.1 coordinate 69,145, forward strand.
TGCGATGCGTTCTTCTCCAAGACTGTACTGGTCGAAGGATGCTCAAGTTGGTACAACGGCGGGACACCTGGAGCCAGGATCCACGGAATTTGGCCAGGTAGCTCAAACCACATCACTGCTATCAGGAGAGAGCCAAGATGGGAGGACTTTGAGTATGAGTACTTGGACGAAAGCCAAGGTAACAGCCTGCTATGGTACTTCGGCAACGGTGGAACGAGAGCAGAGCAAGATCCACAGTCGGACATGACGAGCTATTTGAAGCTGCCACAGGATATTGATCTAAAAGATCATCATGAGTCTTGGTGGCAATTACCGTAGTGACTCGGGCTCCAGGAACAGGGTAGTGACGCGAATATTGCAAGCAAGACACGGAAGCTATCCGTGAAATGAATCCCCTACTTCAGACCAATAGCCAACACAGTCAGTGGTTCCGGGTTTATTTGGTCAGTCTGTAGACTGAACTGAACTCTAGCTACTAGTTACAATACAAAATGAACTTCTACGTCACTAGTACTCCTGTCCCTGAAAATAATGCTGGCAATTAATTCATGTATATTTCCCACTAGTTCGATCAATGCTCCTAAAGCCATCGGGAAAGTCCGAGTTGCAACATCAGGTGCCATTGAATCATAGGACGTTGCGTCTCCAACCCTGGAAATTTCGTGACCGATCAAGTGGAGCCTAAAGTTTGTATAGCTAAACGTTTAGTTTTTTGCACGTGGTTTGCCATCCTGCATGGTAATGGCGTGCTTCACTCGGCAGCAAATCTCAAATCGCCTTATCGGAGAGGAACGAGGCCGATTGGCAGCAACATGCCGAGACAGGTGCAAGAGTCCGGAAGTCTAAGGGGGTGCTTAAGTTCCACCAGCAAAGACCGTCAGATGCAACAAATATGTAGCCAGCCAGCCCCAGCCGTGCAGCAGCTACACGGTGCTACGGTAGGATCCAGGCTACCTCCACAGTATTCTCTTCATCTAAACCTCTCAGAGGCTGTCAGCGAACTCGCCTCGTTTATGATATGTCTGTCACATCTCAGACATCGCCCCACAATGGGCCTGTTGACGAGGCCGTCAATGCCTCTGGTGAGACTACCTACGTCCTCCTATGGTCTTGACATCTGGATTCCTGCTAACTGTGTCTCAAGGTGAGGTCAAGGTGAAATGGTACCGGTCCACCTTCTTCAACATCACGATCCTCGGTCTCTGTAATTTTGCAGCGCCGGGGATATGGACAGCCATGAACAGTTTGGGCGCAGGGGGGACAGCCAGTCCGGCTCTTTCAAATGCGGCGAACGCGCTGACCTTCTGCTTGATGGTCGTGTCGTGCTTTTTCTCAAGTGCAATGGTACACTACATCGGGATCAAGGGTGCGCTCATCTTTGGGACGTGAGTATTGTGGAGTGTTCCCCTTCGACCTATGCCAGGCGAGACTCTTGTGCTGATCTCTCTCCTCGATCACAGTATCGGTTACGCTCCATACGCTGCCGGTCTTTACACGAAGAGTAGATACGACGTGGACTGGCTTCTACTCTTTGGAGCAGCTCTCTGCGGCATATCAGCTGGCGTGTTTTGGATGGCAGAAGCAGCTATTGCCATCGCGTACCCAGAGCCCTGGAACAAGGGCAAAGCGTTGGGCTATTGGCTCACCTACCGACTGTCAGGGCAGATCATCGGCGGCGCGGTCAATTTGGGTCTGAACGCAGACCGCAACACTGCAGGCAAAGTTTCCTACACGGTTTACATTCTCTTCATTGCAATCCAAGCCGCAGGACCATTTGTCGCTCTGCTGCTCAACAAGCCCGATAAAGTGCAACGAAAAGACGGGCAAAAAGTCAGCTTGGAAATTCTCCAAGACCCTTGGTTTGAGATGAAAAAGACTGCACGCCTGTTCGTTACCAAGAAGTTCCTCTTGATCGTGCCGTTCATCGGACAGGCCGTGTTCGCGGAGGCTGTGTTTTTCACCTATCTGTCTTGTGAGTTACCATAACCCACCAGTCGATTGGATCTTGGCTCTGATGACTTGGTGTCGACAGTATGGTTCAGTGTTCGCGCCAGGGCTCTGGGCTCGTTCCTAGGCGGGCTGACTGCCATCATCTCTGGCAACTTGCTCGGCGTATGTATACCCCAAGCTCTGATATCCTCGTCGCAAAGGTAACAAGGCTGACCCTTCTCCTGGCAGTACTGGATTGATCGAACCGAGATACCTCTTAAACGTCGCAACCGAATTGCCTTCGCCGTCATCGTCACTTTGCAAGGGGCATGGTGGATTTGGGCCACTGTGATGGTGACCAAGTTCAGTCGCACTCAGCCAACGTACGACTGGTCGGACCCGGGCTTTGGCCAAGGCTTTGGTGTCTTCATTTTCTTGACGATTGGCTTCCAACTGAATTACCTATACTTGTAAGTGTTGATAGTCTCATGAGTCCCAACAGCTCGACATCGAGTTCTGCTGTGGAGTCTTTTCGAGTAACATGCTCTCTTGACAGATATTTTGTTGTTCAAAACCTCGCCGGCGGAGATGAAACCCATGTCATTCGATATGCCGCTCTCCTTCGAGGAACGGAATCAGCATGGCAGGCGTTGAGTTACGGCCTTGAGTCCCTCACTGTCTTCGCCCAGCATGGAGGTGTCTACATGAACTTCGCTTTGTGGGCTGTGGCTGTAGCCCCCGCCTGGCTGGTTGTGAGGCAATTTGGTGTTGAAGTTGAAGGCTCAAGTGAAGCTGCAGCAGCAGCTGTAGATACGGATACATCTGATTACAAGGGCGCCGTTGCCAAGGAGGGGCTCCTATAATTATAGAGCAGTGTTAGAGTTGGAAAAGGATTGATATCCAAGAGGATACCTGGGAGCAGGCACCATAGATCCGCATTAGATACACATAGGGCCTGTTATTCTGCAGTATGGTATTTTGGGTCTGAGACAATGCTACTTCATTGATTAGTGACGGCTAAGTTAGTGGGAGTGGGCCTGCAGTCTTCGTCGAGCAGTGCGTTGCGCCTGGATGTACGCGACCTCAATTTTACATTTCTTCTGACTTGTTCCATTCTATTTCTCGTTCCATTTCCAGGTTCGTCACTGAATTTGCTTGGAAATCGACCCGGGTCTATTGTCCAGCTGTCTAGCGATGTTCTGGTCTCGAACCGTTTCAGAAAAGACATTAAGAAATGTACACTTTGTATTTTCAATCCTCAGACTACAATGAATTATATTTCGAAGTGAAACGCACAGTTTTGCCGTGAGAAGTCACGTTCCAGTACTTTTATTTACACGTCATCTATGTATGTCTATTTTGTCTCGTCCAATCTCACAATCAACTTTCCACCCCTGATGTCGCCTTTTCTCATCCGGTCAAGACCTGCGTTCACGTTCTCTAGCCCCTCCTCGATATCGATTATCTCTGGCGGTGAGACGAGGCCCTGTGCGAGTAATCTTTCAAGCCAAGTGACTAAAGCATTTCCAACTTCTGGCACTTCGTGAAACAGCTTAATTGGCACAGAGTGCATCACGGCTCCCTCGATTGAAGCCTGCTTGGGCAGCCCGGTCAATCCGATGAGATGGGCAGACAGAGTGGATGACGTGCGTGGGGTAGCCGGAGGTGACGGTGGTCTGGTGCCGCCAGACACGCTTTTATCGGTCATGGCCTCCAATAACTTGGCAGCTGTGTCCTTGCCGCGCGTGTCGATTCCAAACCTCAGATCGTCTCCGACATTCGCCTTGAGGACCTCGATGGCTCTTTGTGGGTCATGACTGTCGATCAGGAGATCTGGGCGGATGGACTTGTGGTTTGATATTCGTAGACCATGCCTGGCGCTGTCCACAATGGTTGCCACCTTCAGACCTGCAAGTCTTGCAAGCTGAACAGTAAGGTTGGCCGACGTTGCTGAGCCTGCGCGGAACTAGTGTCAGCCTTTTATTGATTGTGCAAACAGCTGCTTTTGCACCTACCTCCCCACACGGCGATCCAGTCACCCGGCTTTGCACGTTCGTGCTCTGGGATGCCTCTCAAAGTTTCTGCTCGGACGTCCTCCGGGATAGAGTCTGGGTCGGCCGCTTTGACGAGTTTCAGGAGATCAGGGCCGTTGGTGACATCACTGAAGTCGACTCCCATGCAGATGCCCAGGGCCAAAGATGCAGCAACAAAGGCTACGCCTAGCGTAGACCCTTCTTCGTAGGATAGAGTCGGGGGGAGTTTGACCACGTTGTAGTCAAAACTAACGACAAATTCCTGATAAGCTGCCTTTCGCCCATCGCGGTAATCAGTGGAAATGGCAATCACCTGCGCAACGGTCAGCAACTGGCGATGATGGGTGAATTTTCGCGAGGATCCGAAATCTTACACGGTCACCAAGTTTCAAACGCGAGGACGAAGTCGAAACCCGACAAACATCCCCGGAAAGCTCTCTTCCAGAGATATAAGGTAGCTCTGGAATTGCGAAGTTGAAATCACTGCAGATGCGGAATCGGAATCAGCGGACGTTCGCGCGCACGAAAATGGTCATAAAATAGGGTGCTGACGGTGCTTTCCAGTCTATTGGGTTGAGGCCGATTGCCCGTGTCTTGACCAGAACTTCAGAGCTCGCTTTGAGCTCAGGGATAGGATAACCCTCGACCAACTCATAGGGCTGTCTTGGCCCTTTCAGGAGGAGAATAGTCTGTGATTCGGGAATTGCGATGGGCGCCATGATGGCGGGAGGAAGGGTGTTGCTCGGGTCTGCGAGCCCGGTGGCCGGTGCTTTTCTTTTCTTCCCGGAGAACTTTCGCAGTATTGACCAGCCACTCATTCTCCAATCAACCTCCTGACTGGAATATTGCTGTTGCAGGGATGAGGAGGGCGAGGTTCAGTGTGAAAGTCTGCAGCTCAGATTCGTGTGTGAGATAGCGCTGGGAACTGTTCCAGAATTCCCGTGGGCCTGCTCAATTGAGAGGACGCAATGCGGCGGCTCTAGGGGAAGGAAATGACCCGTACCGATCCGTGATTACAAACACATCCGAAGACGGCCGCGATGCGACAGCCGAGACCCAGTCTCGAGGTATGGCGCAAAGATCTGGCATCTTTCATCATCCTCTAGGTTTCTCGCTCCCCCCACGCCCTCTAGTGCCCCACGGTGTCGCCAAGGGGCCGGAGATATCCCCCTGATGACGAGGAACAGCTGCCAAATCCCACACGTAGAGGCGCTGTTGTGGAGAAGCTTTGTCTGCATCTGGTGGCTCCTGTTGGTCCAATGCGGTTGCATCATCGAGGGGTTCGCCGGAGCTGAGTGCATCATCTGTACAGCGATGGCGCAATTGTCCGTTACCTACACACGTTAGGCCTGCTGCCAACCCGACACGTGATACTCCCGGCCCGGGCATCGAATTTGGCTTCGTGAAGATGCAAATGATCAGTACGTATGCCTAAAGCCATTGGTGCTCATTTTACCTCGATGCTCACTTGTACTTTCAAACTTTGAATTGCCTCATCCCGGTATACCGTTTCGCAAGAAGCACTGGGGCACTCATAACTTGAGGTATCTGGGCACAATGGCGTCTCAAAATAACGGCGGCAACAAGGAGAAGAAGCGTCTTATCGTCAATGCTTTCGTTGAAATGTGTAAGTCTGTCAAAATGTCTTGACCGCCGCGCTCGACTCCGCTGTTTTGCCAAATAGAGACTGACACTGTGAGTTCAGGCAGCGGCCACCAATCTCCAGGATTATGGCGACACCCAGAAGACCAGTCATGGAGGTTCACAGACGTGGATCACTGGGTCGAGCTCGCGAAATTGCTGGAAGACGCCAAGTTTCACGGCATCTTCATAGCTGATGTTCTCGGCGGCTACGATGTTTATAGGCAGTCACTGGATCCAGCCATCATCTCCGGCGCCCAATGGCCCGTGAATGAGCCTTTGGCCGTGATCTCTGCGATGGCCGCCGCGACTCGCAGTATCGGCTTTGGGGTGACAGTCTCGACGACCTACGAACAGCCGTATCATCTGGCTCGCCGGCTGTCAACCCTTGATCACCTGACAAAAGGCAGGATCGGCTGGAACATTGTCACGAGTTATCTCGACTCTGCGGCACGCAATATGGGCCAGATCCAGCAGCCGCAGCACGACGATCGTTATGCGCAAGCCGAAGAGTACATCAAGGTCATGTACAAGCTCTTCCAGTCGTCCTGGCGGGACGACGCGGTGCAGCTGGATCGCAAGAACGGGGTGTACACGGCTCCCGATTTGGTGAGGCAGATCAACCACAACGGAAAGTTCTTCACCGTGCCAGGGCCGCACATCGTGCAACCAAGTCCACAACGCACGCCGCTTCTCCTACAAGCAGGCACGTCACGCGCGGGCAAGATCTTTGCTGCCCAGCACGCAGGTATGTGAACGTCACATTGCCATGAGTGAAGCCGGACACTTGTCTGACAGGGTGTCGTCCCATATGACTAGAGGCAATATTCGTCTCTGCGCATTCGCCCCAGGTGTGCGCCAAGAACATATCCGAGGTTCGCCAACTCGCACGGGAGCAGTTCGGGCGGGATCCTTCGAACCTCAAAGTCCTGGCGCTTGTGACGCCCATCCTCGGGAAGACCGACGAAGAGGCACAGGCGAAATTGAAGGACTATCGGCAATACGCGTCTCACGAGGGCGCTCTGGCTCTCTTCGCAGGATGGACCGGCATCGACCTGAGCAAATACGGAGACGAAGAGGAGCTGCGCCAGGTAGAAAGCAATGCGGTGAGGTAGGTGACAAGACGCGGCCAGTCGTGGGCTTGCTTCTCTACCTGCGATGGCTTGTGCTGACTTGTTGCAGATCGACCGTCGAAGGTTATGCCAGGTTCGCGCCCCGAGACTCGAAATGGACCAAACACACTGTCGCCCAACATGTCAGCATCGGCGGAAACGGCCCGCTACTGGTGGGGACTCCAGCTGGAGTGGCCGACGCCCTGGAGAAGTGGGTGGAGGAAGCCGATGTTGATGGTTTCAATTTTGTAAGTGTAATACTATCTATTCATTCCGACTTTGGCGATGAATCGATTGGGTACTTGTTACTCTGCTGACTGGGATGGCGATAGGCGTATGCAGTATTCCCTGGCTCGTTCAAGGATATTATTGAACTGTTACTGCCCGAGTTGAAGGCCAGGGGATTGTTCTGGGATGGGTATATCGAAGGAGGGACTTATAGGGAGAACTTCTATAATGTACCAGGGCAAAGGCTACCTCTGGATGAGCATGTGGCCTCGAATTATCATTGGAAGGCGGGTGTCTCGGCAAGCGAGCACAAGATACCAGAGTGATGGCGGCAACCGCTTGTTTTGTTCTCGTCGAGTGTGATCGACTACAGCGAATGCACAAGTTACAAGAGCAGTGAAGACTCCAAGACAAGTCTCTTGATCCACTCACTTAAGTACGTATCCTTGCTTGCAGGTTGCGTTGTTTGACGAACCAGTAGTTCACCGAATCGACCGGCTGCCCCGGCCTCGCGAGTTCAAAGTCGTAACGCCTCAGGAGCTGCGGGATGACTTTGGATATCTCAAGAAGAGAAATGTTCTTGCCAATACATGTTCTGGTTCCAGCTCCGAAGGGCACTGTAGCGCGTCGCAGCGGTGTTAGAACTAATGGGGAGCCCAAAAAGGGGGTGTGATCTTACTGTAATAGGCTTCCATTTGCTTCAGTTTCTCCTCGCTGGTGGTTTCGGGGTCCCATCTCTCCGGGCGGAAGACGTTGGGGTCCGGACCGAACACCTCGGGGTCGCGATGGGCCACCCAGGTATTGATACCCACGATCGCCTGTTAGATCCTCACTCCGTCAGCAATCTGTCGCATTTTGTGAGTCGGTAGCTTGAACCCACGCCTGCTGGAAAGAATGAGCCCGGTATCGTCATTCCAGGCTCTGGGACAACGCGCCATAGTGGCAGTCCAGTGCTTGGATGCATCCTCATCGCCTCCTTGATACACATCCCGAGGTATGGCAGCGCCTGAGCCTGGTCGAAAGTGATTAGATCGTCCGCGCCGCCTAGTTCCTCCGCAATTCGTAGCTCCTCTTTGAGCTTGAGATAGACCTCTCGATTACTGGTGATGTGATAGATCGCACTGGTCAGGGCGATAGCCGTAGTGTCGCTGCCGGCTGCCACGTTCTGTGTCAATGCCATTGGACCACGATATTTAGCCCATCCAGCCGGATCCTTGTTGCTCAGCGTCTCACACTTCGAGTAGAAGTCCGTTGCACCATTCACGGCCCCTTTTTCTCGACGCAATTCTTGCTGCTTGTTGTCGAACCTGCGGATGTGAAGCTCCGGGTTTCCGTACCACCAGAACCAAAGCGGGAGGAATCTTGGCTCGATACCGGAAAGTGTCGAAAATGCTAGCATATTCTCAAGTGACGCCAGTAAGTCGCAGTACCCACTTTTGGCCACCCCCCCCATTTGGCCACCC